>PVLD010007100.1:0-94327 GCA_004027595.1 Dinomys branickii | reverse complement strand
GTCTGACTAAATTTGCATGTCTGTATATGGGTCCATACATCTACAATTCGAAGATATCAATGGATAAAGCAACAACTACTGTTGAGACCATATCACCTTGTCTATAGATTAGTTGTGATTGTACTATTTTCTATGATAATGGGTGTCTGTTTGTCAATATGTTTTTGTACTTTTTTGTTTCTAAAATAAAAAAAAAAAAAGAAAAAAATTTAGTAATCTATTTCTTATACTTTATATGTGAGGGGGTCTAAAATCAAGTCACTCTCAGATTCACTGGAGCATGAGGGCTTTTTTCAGCTTGAAATACGACATTTGGGCATTTCATTAGCCAGATCAATTAGACAAGAGTAAGAAATAAATATGTAAAGAGAGAAATCAAATTATTATTATTCGAAGATGATACGCTCCTGTACACAGAACTAAAAAATTCCAGCAAAAGACTTCTAGAATTAATAACTAAACTCAATAATGTAGCTCAAAAATCAAAATACAAATATCAATAGCATTGATATTCCTACACACCAATAAAGAATTCACTAAGAAAGAAATTAGGAATGCAATATCATTCTCAATAACATCAAGAAAAATTAAATATTTAGAAATTAGCCTAACCAGAGACGTGAAAGACTTGTACAACAGAAGCTATAGAACTCCATAAAAGGAAACTGAAGACCAAAGTAACAGATAAAAGGAAATAAGGAGGCAGATCTTTTGCAAATAGGAAGGGTATTGAGAGACTGAAGTACGGGGAGAGTAAGGGAGGAAAATAAAAAACAGAAACTAATTCAGGTACACCGTGTGAATCCACTAAATACCCTCAAGGAAAGTACATACTACCGGTCAGCACATATCAATAAATAGAGATCTTATAAAGAGCTATTGTCCTGTTCTGAAATAGATCTGGGTTTCCACTAGTCTGAAAAGATCATGTGTTCTTCCACAAAAGAGTGATATCTTTAAATATAATTGTCAGAGTTCATGTGACAATTACTAAAATAACTCAGTTATTGAAGAATATCTACTGATTTTAGAATTTGTGTCCCTAAAGTTATTTACCACAAGTCATTAAAAGAATGATCATGATCAACACTGTATTCTTAAGGGTAAAATACACAGTAAGATAAATTAATTTGTTCTCACAAGAAGGCAGAATCAAGTTTGAAGACATTATGTGTGTTTGCTTATTTGTTTGTTTTTAATCACAAGATGCATACAGTTCAAAAGGTAATTTTCTAATGCTTACTAAATAAGAATAGTTTATCTGAACTCACTTATTTTCATACCCTCTTTTTCAGATAGAAGGAACAGAGGCTTTATCCATGAAGGAATTTGGATTTCAAATATGCGGAGCTTAGTTCTTTATAGCAGATAATGTGTGTAGGGAGATTATACAAATGAATTTTTGGCCCAACCTGCAATGCTTGCAGCGGGGACATGATACCATGGCAGATTCAAGCTAAGAAAATATCGCTGATCTTTTTGACTCATCTCATTCTACAATCGTTTCTTAATAAATCTGCGAGATACATTTGAAATCCCAGTTTGTCTATTTTTTCTATAAGTGCAAAAATTATGAAATTCCTGGCTCTGCTCTTCTTAGATAGCTAATATCACCAATGAGACAAATTGGCTGCAAAAGCATATAGAGTATTGATGGAATATGGAAACATTAATCTAAGCACAGTTTCGTGTGTTCCTTGTAGTCAAGATATGATGACAATGTACCCTTGCTTAGAAACTTAGCAAGTTAATTTGTAAGTTACTAGTAGTTGAATCTAAGTTTTATCACTTTATTATGAAAACACTGACAGTGACACAATCATGAAAACTCCTCAGTATTCTTATTATGCCCGTCAGTCTTCACAAAATAGAAGGGAAGATACATCTGCCTAGTACTGTCCCTTTCTGGCCAGGCAGCCCTTTTTCACTGCAAGGGAGAGAACTACCCCTCTTCCCTTCGTCCTGCTCTCTTGCCTTGTGGGAGAAGTGGCGTGTCATACATGTGAAGTTTTCTAAGGGAGAATGCGTAAGCAGAGCTGTTCCTCTTCCCTTCAGCCTATCCTAAGATTTTCTTTAATTTTTCTCTTGATTTTGTTCTCAATCCGATGTTGTCATGGTTGCTTACCTATACGTGTTCGTAGTTACAAACGTTTCCTGTAGAAACAGTTGTGGGGGATCTAGTGCAGCACTTTACATTTGGCCTTAGCCACCAGAGTCGAGGACCTCGTAGTTTTTAACAGTTAAAAAATTCTAATTAATACAGTCTAAGGTTATGTAGAATTTGTACCTTCTACAAAATATTATTTACATTAAAAATACCACTTAAAAGCCATGTGTCTGATGTCTTAGTCTGTTGTCTACTATAACAAAATATCATAGACTAGGTAATATGTCACTAACATAATTTTTTTATCATAATTCTGGAGGCTACGAAGTCAAAACTCAGGATACCAGCAGACTGGGCATCTGATATGACTTACTCTCTGCTTCAAAGTTCCTGCCTTTTAGTTTTTCCTTGGATGGTGGAAATGAATGCAAGATGCTGAGTCCTCAGAGAGCAAAGAGCAGAACAGTGTCCATAAGTCTCTTCTATAAGAAGTTCATGAACATGGAGCCCTCATGATTTAATCACTTCCCCAAAACATTGCATCCATCACATTGGGTATTAAGTTCCAACATTTGAAATTTAAGGGACAACACGTCTCAAAGAACATTACATCTGATTATTTAGTTTTCCTTCATTTTTTTGTCTGAAATGCAGCATTAGCATGGATTGCTTATGTGTGATTGTTCTACTTTTCCACTGCCTAGCAGCGTGTGTTCAGGTTTTTTTTCTGGAACCTCGGTTTCATTTTATGCTAAGTAGGACTGACAGTTCGTTTGAGATAAAAATCTGTGAATTATGGCTTTAATCTGAGGTAGAGATTTTGAGGGGATAGAATCTTAAATTCATTTAATATAGTAACATCTTCTCTGATGTTCTCATTTTCTTGGATTTCAATTTCATGTTTTTATTTTCTGTCCTATACTTAAGCTTCATAATTATTGTTTTCATTTGAGATGAAGATCTGTGAATTATAGCTTTGAGGTAGAGTTTTTGAGGGGATAGAATCTTAAATTCATTTAATATAATAACGTCTTCTCTGATGTTCTTCTCATATCCTTGGATTTCAATTTCATGTTTTTATTTTCTGTCCTATACTTTAGCTTCATAATTATTGTTTTGGAGCAAGGCATAGTGCTTGCAACCCAGTACCCTGTGAGGATTAGGAAGAAGGATCAGGAGTTTGAGCCCATACTGGGCAACTTCATAACTAACAGAAACTCTGCCTCAAAATAAAATTTAAAAAGGGTTAGGGATGTGGCTTAATGTCAAGATTGTGATTCAATCCCTAGAACCACAAGAAAGTCATAGTTTTGGGAGAAAAGATACAAAAACTTTTGAGTTGTTCTGATTTTCCTTTATATTGTTTTGTTGTTGTTGTTGTTGTTGTTGTTGTTGTTGGAATAAGCATAACTAAAGCAGCATTATGAAGGCTCTAGAATACATGGATTTGGCAGGAAGTTTTCTTCATCACCATCTTTTCTTGTGCTTTTGCTGTGATGTTGTATTCCTCTGTCAGTCTTCCATGAGTTTCTTTGTTTTAACCATACAAGTAATTCAGATTAACTGCGAGAAAGAGGAGGCTACCACTGAATGTTTTTCAGCAGTGGAATATGTGTGATAAAGTGGTGATCTAGAAAGATGAGTCTTAAATGCCCAGGGTGGGGCTCTAACACATTTTGCTGGGAGATAAACTCATGAGAAAAATCATGATCTGTATCAACATTCATTCCGACCACTCTTTCAGAAGCTCTACAAAATGGTTAGATGTCCTGGACAAGCATTTATAATGCAGCTTCTAATTAGACACAGTGGCCCGTAAACAACATAATTAAATTTAACAAGCCCTCTACTAAAAAATAAAAACAGGAAAAAGTGGAAGAAAACCTAACCTAGCAAATATCCATAGAAATGAAGACCAGATGTCTGTAAAGGAGCCTATCTTCAACTTTGTGTTACTAGCTTTCTAAACATAGTCTGTTTTCTTGTCAAGTGATCACCAAACAACTGGAAAAACCAGCACTTTAGAACTGGCTTAGAGAAGTACTTTTAACTATGAGATTTTTCTTCTGAGAAGTTGCATGTATATATTTCTTTACATTATTTGGATTTTCAAACTTTAGGATTTCATTTTCTAAGGGTAATTTTTTTCTTTAATATTTTATATAATCATGGATGATCAGTATCAATCACTAGCCAGTCTACTAAATCAGTACAGCCTTACTGACCCAAAAACTATGAGGGAGCACTTTTTCATTTAAAATATGGGAACTTTATCTTACTAAGGATACTCAACACAGATAAAAAGTATTTTGCTTCAGCTTAGTGTCATTTTTCCTTAAGCATATGTTGTAAATTCTAATATATATCAAGTAACAAAAGGAAGACAGAAAAATTAATTTTTTTATTCATTAAGTATTTGATGAAAATTCACTGTGTATATTAAGATTTTTCACTCATTACTGGAAATACAATAAAATTACCCTAATACTTTACAGCTTATGGAATTCTGAGAAACAAGTAAAAGATGATTATAAAATATGTTAAATTATTTCTTAGTTCAACAAGTTAGAAAGGCACTTGGCCCATGCTTAGGCTGTTAGGGTGACATTTCCTGTAAGTGACACCACGCTGACCTCTTGAGAGGGGATCAAAAGCAGAAAAGAGAAGAAATTGCGAAGCTAGAGCTGTACTTGGGAGAGTGCTTGCCTCACATGCACAAGACCCTGGGTTGGGTTCACCAACACTCAAAAAAGGAAAAAAAAAAAAAAGATTTGGTGGCATACAATTGGCCTGTATCAAAGTTTAAAATAAATAAGAGCAGATTCACATTCTACAGTTGTCGTCTTTTTTGAATAATATTTTATAATTGTTATGTTGATTGACAAGTAGGGAATAGTTTGATGATGCTAGTGAAAAGTAGAAAGGAGAGTGGCATTGGCCAGGAAGTTCTGCAATAACCACTAAAGAGATACTGAGCAGAACTAGGCATGCTGGTGAAGGGTGAAAATGTGAAAGACACTGTCAAGTTAAAGGACTCGATTGAGGGACAGTGGTGAGGAGACAAAGGAGGACTCCAACACTGTGATCTGTGTGCAAAGAAGATGGCTCATATGGTAATCTTCGTACAAATAGAAAATACAAGAGGAGAAACAGAAAAAGATCGCTACTTCAGACTTTATTTTTCTCTCCTCTTCTTCCCTTTCCACTCCTCTTTTCTCCTCTCGTCTCCTCCCCTCCCCTCCCCCTCCTCTCTTATTCTGTTTTCTCCTCTTTTCTCCTCTTCCTCCCTCCTTCCCTTCCATTATCATCTTTGAAAGCTTGAAACTTTAGTTAAAATTTTCCAATCCCTCGCAGTCACTGTCTTCTATGAAGCCCAAAAATTACTCTGACAAGGAGAAGTCACTTTAACTTCCGTACTTAGGGAGAATCTGTGGGTAAAAATAACAACAGCCTATCACCTTGCCAAGTTATTTCAAGTCTCCTTAAGTGTGTAATCAAAGGAGACAGAACATTGATGCATTTAAGGGCAAATGCCCAGAGTATTTCTTAGCCTTATATAAAGATTGAAAATGAAGCTAGACACGTAATATTATGCAAAGTAAAATAAAAGTAACCAAGGAATATATACCTTTAAAATTATATGCTGTCTTATAAATGTAAATAGAGTTTTATAGATTTTTCTTTGACTATTCACCATTCAAAAGTTTATTTCAATTTTATAATAGGATTTTTTAAGTGGCAGCAATCCAGTGTAATATAGCATCAACAACTGACACGATGAAATTCATTTCCTTTCTAAATTTAAAACTGTTAGCAAGGATACAAAATATAGGAACCTTTGTACACTCTGATGGGATATAAAATGCTACAACTCCCATGGAAAATAATGTGGAACAACTTCAAAAAATTAAAAGTAGAAATATACCATCCAGCAATGCCACTTGTGAGTATTATTTTAAAATTTTGAAACAGAATCTCAAAAAACTATCTTATATTCACAGTAAGATCTCTCACAATAGCAAATATGGAAACTATCAAAACATCCACTAACAAGTGACAGGACAAAGAAAGTGTGGTATATACACCCAATTATTCAGTGCAGTATATACATCTAATATTATTCAGTCGTTAGAAAAAAGAAAATCCTGCCGTCTACACCAATGTACCTGAAACTTAAGGGCGTTGTGCTAAGTAGAACAAGGTAGTCTCAGGACAAACACCGCATGATCCCACTTACATGACCTAACAAAAACGTAAGTACTGGAGAAAGAGCGCAGTTTGGTGGTTTCTGGGAACTGAAAGGACAGTAACAAGGGGAGTTGCTCCTCAACAAATACAAAGTTTTAGTTCTTTAAGGTGATTAAACTCCAGAGATTTGCTGTAAAAATGCACCTATGGTTAACAATACTGTGTGCTGCACTGCCAAATCTGTTGGCGGCAGAGCTATGTCCTGTATTCTTATTATAGCAAAGAGAAAAGAACAGCAGTGAAGAAGTAGGAGGAGGAAAGTGAGGAACAGAATCCAGGCTGGAGTAAGACCTCAGCTCAGGACTTCTCTGCTGGGACCGCATACTCAACACACACAACCGAAAGGAAGAAATGATTCATTCGGCTCATGGTGTCTGAGTGTTTGGCCCACAGCTAACTGGCTCCAAAGAAGAAGCACCCTGGGGGTGGGCATGGCAAAGCAACGCTGCTCAGTTCACGGCCACTGGGTACAGTGTACCAGAAAGAAAGGCACCAGAAACCGTGCACATAGAATCTAAGTCACACGTCCACTGAACTTCCAGACACACCCAGGATTGTGCTTCGGTAATCACCTGGCTGTTTCCTAATCCAGTCAAGTTCATGTATTATAATTAATAGTCACACTCAGCCTTGTTTCATATCAAGAATTGGGTTATCCTGTCATACTGCTGATGGCTCCCTCCAGGAAGGCAGAGAAAGCTGATGTGAAGGGCTAACTTTACCTCAGCTAGAGCCCACCACTGCATGAGAGAGACTTATGTTCCCCATGACCGTTTATAAAACTCCAGTGGATTCTCATTGGGCTGGCTTAGGTCACAGGAATATCACCTTTCTGTCAGCCGTGGCCAGGGGTGAAAGCACTCTGGCAATGCACAAGAATTGCATTGTATGAAGCAGACTTCTAAAGGAAATGAAAACACAGTGGTTACTGTTACCCAGTGAAAGAGACACAGAATTGAGAAGCTGAAAAGCGACACATGTCCATTATATTTCTATTGAATGAATTTGAAAAATGTCTTCGTTCTTCACTTTTAACTGTAAATTACCAAACTAATCAATCATCAGTGCTGACGTAAATAGGCCACTAAATGAAGTTACCTAATAAAAGTTATATAAATTACTACATATTATTAATGAAAATGTTCCAGAAAGATTTTCTGACATAATTTGGACTGCTATTATGAGCTGATGAAGTCCTCTAAGGAGTTGTCCTTGATAGCTTTCCTGTGTCAGGAAGCGACTTAGTGCCACAGCTTAGGCAGAGTGGTCTTCTGCTGCTGTCTTCAGAGAATACGGCACAGGAACCTCATTACCTTGCTGCTTCCCTAGTCCCACAAACTTCACAAATCTCATGGTGTTTGCTTAACGATGCATTCTACACTCTTATCGAAACACAGCTAATGTGCTATAACTGTTGTTTGTAGAACAAAACAACAAAAATATACTCTTTTTTTCTAACTATTTTTAATTTGTCTATTTACGTCAAAATGAAGGCACTGGAATCTGGAAGAACTCAAGACAGAAAATTAGGAGGAGGTGTTTGCTTTTGTCTGTTTGAGGCCAGTTTCCAATTACTCTGACAGTTATAACGGGCATCTAGGGGTCAAGAAATACAAAACTAAATTGTGCACTGTTCTTTTTTTTATTTCTATCAAAAAATATATGATGCATTTGATATTGATAGTTTTTTTACTCACGAAAACACCAGTTTTTTCTTAACTAAATCTTTATTTACCATTCTATTGATTTCAAAGAAAATCACTTTAAACATATACCAAATTTTTAGGATTTTACACATCCTAAACAAGCCGCAGAGCTGTAAAACCTCTACTATTCTTTAAAATAAATCTTGCCTGCTTTGGAATAAACAGTCATCGTTAATATGAACACTGACTAACAGGATGTACTCACAGTCTTATGTTTTCTTATTACAGGTGCATATTTCACAAAGAGAAAAAGTAGTAGCAGGTCATTAAAACCAAAATGCTCACATTCTAAGATTCATGATTCTATTATCGCTGATCATTTCTTACTAGATTATGCTGGCTTTTCTTAAACCTGTGACTTGACAAATTGCTCCCATGCTTGTCCAATTTGCTAGCCTACTGCACATCTCCTTGACAACTCAAGGGAAGACTGCTTTATCACTATGGAAACAAGTCAATATAAACATCTTCACATTTATTTACAGATTAAGTGAGGCACAGGGCCTGGTGCACACTTGACATGAGCTGGAATGAAAGATGGTAGATGCTTCTTGTTTTTAATTAATGGGATTAATGGTTGACATTGACATACAAATCTTCTCACAGCTAGAGGGTATAAAACTGCCACGTGTCACTTTACTTTATGTGTTAGTTTACAGGTTATTTTCATCGTTCAAAGTTAACGACAAGACCTGTGACAGGAAACTAAACACGTGACAGCAACATGAAAGCGCATGTGGACACCTTAACCTGGAAAGGTCAGACTACTGCAAACTGCCACATCATCTTCCACTTAACCTTTCCTCTACTGGGGCAGCAAGTGAACACTTGAGTCAGACACTAACTGAAAGATGTAGGGAAACCATTTCATTTGACTCTAGCTTTCTCATCTGTAAAATGGGCATAATACCTACTGGATTATTGTGAAGATTATAAGTAATTATAAAAGTACCTGGCCCAATGTTTTTATATAACAAGTGATAAAAAATGGGAGTTAGAACCACATTTATTTGTAATGCACAAATAACTGTGATTACTCAATCCTCCCTAATTATGCAATTGTCATTTCCAATGTTAAAGATTTTATAGGCATCTTAATAAATACACTGTCAAGATAAAGAGAAATACAAGTGTACCTGCATTTCCCTCATTTTAGAAATGTCAAATGTAGTCAAATGAGCTCAGATAAAAGAATGACTACTACTTTTGGTTCTGAATTATGTATTAAATATGAATTTTTATTATAGAATATTGCTGCGTGTATGGGAACCCTACCTTCTTCATTTTCCTTTAAAATATTTCATCATTGTCATTGTTATTTCATAAATTCGTTCCTTGTGTGTCTGGAAAAATCTACAGAACTCAGCTTCTGATACGTACATGTATTCTTAAATGTGGCATTGGTGTGTCCTGTAGCCGAATTAAATTTGAGTAAAAGATCTCATTCTCCTTTAACAAGAGTCCACAACATTAGCTCTTGATCACTGGAAGAAGTATATTCTAAGAAGTTTTACATTAACCATTCTACAAAGCTAACTCTTGGTTTGTTTTCACACTATAGGAAAAGTTTGCTCTGATGTAGAGTCAGTTTCAAAGGTTTGAGGTTTTCTGCTGCCCTTCAACCTCTTTTTTCCTCCCTATTTTCAAACCTTTTGTTTAATTTTTTCCTTCTTTTTCTTTTCCCTTTCTTCCTTTCCCCCAGCTCCGCCTTTTCTCCATTTCCCATTTGAGCAGTTTCTTCATATTTCTCAGTATCTATTATATGTTTTGTTCCTCATTTACCTCTTGGGTTTCTCACACTAGAGAAACAATGTGGTATTTAAAGGTATGTGTCTTATTTATTTCACTTTAGGCATTTCTAGGTAAATGGATGCACCTTGAGACCACACTTTTAAATGAAGCAAGTCTTTAGATAGGACAGTTTAAAACTGGTCCCAGGTTAGGTGAGTTTTTGATAAGACAACTATCCCAGTGTCTTACTCAAGGGAGGAGAAAGCCAATTCAGAAATTTTAGATACACTGGGTCTCAGGGGTAAGATTGACAGGAATGACTGACAGGGTATTGAGTCATCTCTGAGTCTTGCAACAGGCATGTATGTCTCAGAATGCCTTCTGATTTAATTGTATGGATGAGGTGTAGTTCGTGTTTATGAACCTTTACCAAGATGTGAGTGGGAAGAAAGGTTACTGAAGATCAGGAGATTCAACCTACAGGTACTTTTGCCTAGAGCTTCAGAGAGTTCCTGGGTCTTCGTTATTTAATTTTCTATCCCCCTTGGGACAGTGGAAGGTGGCTTGCCCTGGTGTGCTGCTCAGACTCAAGGACAAAGTGGAGTGATTTTCAGCCAGCACTGTGCTCTCCGTGCTTTCTCCTAATCATCTGCAGTTAATCTGGTCAGTATTTTAGCTTGTTTTTCTGCCATTGCAACTACCTTATCTAAACACATGCCTGCTCAAAATTAAAATAACATTTCCAGACACTGATTCTTCCTAGGGTATAATGTTTAGATCTAATTGTATTTATTAACAGTGAATTGAATTAAAGGAAAAACAATTTTCTGCAAAGCATTAACACGTTCAGGTTACACATTACTGGCCTGTTCAGGGGGCCCAAAAGAGATTTTGCAGGTGAGGTCCCAAAGTTAAAGAGCTCACGTGTGTGCAAGACATCAGCAACAACAGCCGGCAGCACGGAGCAGAGCAGAGCTCAGGAGCCACCTGTGGCTTTATTGTATAATTCTTACACAGGTTATCTATCCACCCACACTATGTCTCCTCTTACACAGGTTCAGGATGTTTACAAAGTGAGGAGCCTGCCCCCTGCTGAGTCCCTTAGTTGAACTTTTAAACTTCTCAAGTTGACACAATGAACAATATCCTAGAGGCAAGGCCATGTCCTTTTCACCCTAGGATGTGGAACTGCTGAGTTAATTAATCTTCCAAACTACAGGTTGATACAATTTATCAATCATAACTGGTTCTCCTCAAAGGTCAGAGGTATATAAATGCAACATTCTATATGTAGTAGTAGGTAAGTACTTGTAGTTAGTTAAATCAAGGACCATGTGGTTTTGCAAAACCTCTTTTTTCATTTTACCCCTAAGCAACATCAGATGAGATCGGGTGCATTCAGGGTGGTATGGCCGTAGACAGCCCTAAGCAACATCAAAACATGGTGTACAACATTCAAGGCTTGGGCCGTATGTTCAGCAAGGGTTTCAAGTTGGAGGGTCACGGATCCTTGCCCTTAGTCAGGTGCAGTTCCTGGCAGTCAGCCATTGCAATCTCTGGGCAAGGCATCTGTTAAGTCATTGCTGGGTGAAAGGAGGGGCTTATGTCCTACATGGTCAGTTTTTTTACCATGCTCCCATACATCTTGCCGTAGGTTGGCACCCCTTATCTTTGTCCATGGCACACTCCCATACCAGCAAATCTTCCTTCATACTGTGCAAGGCAGGTTTCAAATCTGCAAGGCAAACAAATGTTAACATAAAATCAATACAATGAAATAGTGACACAGAGTGTGGCTTGGTCCAGGTGGTCAAATCCTGGCCCACCACGCCATTATACGAAATTGGGCTGTGCAAAGAGCCTTGTGGCAACAGCTTCAAGGTTCATTGCTTGCCCTCCAAGATGGAGGCAAATTGGTCCTGACCACCAGCAACAGGGTGAGAATTTGTAGTCATTCACTGTGATGCATCTGGCTTCTGCCCTGGCCATACGGAAGGCCTTTGAGCATTCACACCACATTCCCCTGCTTTTTCCAATTTCAAGATAGTCTGTCCCATCTCCTCATGGCCTCCAGGTAGCCGGTACTGTTTTATGAACACAACCCACGTGGCCTGCAGGAGAGTCAGTTGCGTGCTGTGTGAATGCCCTCAGACTGCAGTTTTTACCACACAAATTCACAACCAGAGTTCTCCCTATGTGGTGTCGAGCCAAGCTCCAGTCGGTATGTCCACTCTCAGTTTGTATTCAATAACCAGGAAAACAAACATCATAGGCATTGGGGCAGGCGCATGATACACCAAGTCACCTGGGTCTTTTGGACCATGATTTAGTGGCCCCCATATCCATGCATGCAGTAGGTCCTATAAAACTATTTGGGGCTGCATTAGCTTGACTCAGCTCCATGCTTGACTCAGCTCTAGTATTCACCAACACTAGTACATGTTGCACATTTTGGGGGGACCAGTCAATTCCACCTGTGGCCTCTGGTCTCCTAGGACCCCCAAGACCTGGGTAACATGGCCTATCTCCTAATCAGGGTAAAGAGAGGCCAGTGTCATCTCTTCCTGCTTCACCAGGATTTCTTGGGCTTTCTGGCCCTGGCCCGTTGGGCAGTACTACTTCTCAGTGCATAACCGCCTCCATAGAGTCAGCAACACATCAAAAGGCTGCTGGTCTAGCTTATCCACAGCTAGGCTGGCAGCCAGTAGATCTGTCCAACTCTGGTGCTGACCGACCTTCAGGGACCCTACAGCCTGTCCTTGGTTAATGGCCATGCTCACCCAGGGCCCCCTTTCATTTTCTCCTTTGCCGATACAGTTTTTACAGATCTCGCCTTACCTTGGCACTTCTCTTCCATGTCTCTCAGCTCGACAAGGCATCCACAGCATCATGCACTGAGTGATCTGTAAAAGGAGCTAAAAGGGCTGCCACTGAACCTAAACGTGCTGGATGGCTTGCTCACCAGGACCATGTCCTTCACGTATGCCTCAGCAGTTCCTCATCTCGGCTGTGGTACTACAGTGTGAACATCATTTGCCACAGGTGTGTTTCACCTAGCACAGTTATCAAATCTACATAGTGACTTGCCCCAGCAGGTGACCTGGATTCTCCCAAACCAGGTGTGCTGCTACATTAACCAATTTATTATTGTCTGATCATCTGTTTCTGGTGCCATCCTCTGCACATCCTGAAGAACCCATTTTATAGAAAGGATGCTGACTATACTGGCTATGGGCTTCACTGCATGTTATCCCACAACTGTAGCAGCCACACAGGCACCTTTTCACCCACTCTCTGCTTTGTTTTGCCAGCTCCTGCAGCTCCATGGCTGTATAGGTCATGTATGTTATGTGCTAGATAGAGGTAGGCAGCCTCCCCAAGCCTCCTCCTTGGGTGAGGGGTTCTTCTATGTCCACCTTTTGATGAATAGCTGGCTTTCCACTCAAAATCAGGGGATTTCCCTAGAGGCTTTCATGGGCATGAACACTTACACTTCTGGAGGCATTTCTGGAGGAGGCAGTGCTTCCCATGCCTCACAACCTGAGCTCTGCAGAAGCCAACACCTGCTCGGCCTCCTCCAGTATCTTCTGCATTTTTTTAGAAGAAGAGAATGAAGAACAGACAAGCCACCCACCCCTCCATTTCATGGGGGAGAAATTTTCTATTGATTTAAGCTTGCAAGACATCCCCATGCTCCAGAGACTGATTACCAGTCCTCCTGATCCTTCTGGACCTCCAAGAAAGTGATTACAGGTGTGGTTGGGGGTTGCTTATCAGCCATTCCCCAGGGCTCTCCCTCACCTTCCAGTGCTGTTTTCACAGATACCATAGGACCACTCAATTCAGTGTCCTTCAGACTCCATCAACTGTCAGTCTACTCAGGGTCCCAGGGGAGATACAGGTGAGGTCCTAAGGTTAAAGAACACACATGTATAAGATATCAGCAACTACAGCAGGCAGCATGGAGCAGAGCAGAGCACAAGAGCAAGAGCCATTTATGTCTTTATTGTATAATTCTTCTACAGGTTGTTATCTCATATTTACATCCTTACATGGTGCCATAACCAGTATATGTGTGTTTAGCTGTGCTAAGCCATGCTTACATAGCTGTAACCCACTATGTGCCTAAGTGGGTTCACATCCTCAGGCACCCTTAGCTGCTCCTGAGATTTCAAGCAGTCTGAATGATTCCCAACACCCATATACTAAAAATAATTACTGAATTAGCAACATCTGTCTATTTGTAAGATAGAAAAGAAATTTACTTTGCTAGTTTACTAGTTTTATGAGTTGTTTTACTTTATAAATCATTAACTAATTTCTGAATACATGGTAGTGTCACTGGAAGTTAGTGTTTAAGTTCCCTTCTTTGTATAGACTTACCCATCATTTCCCAGAAAACAGTCTCTTACCAATGTAATCTTTAACAGAAATGTCAGCCATTTGTGTGTGGCTGTTTAAAATTAACAAATTGAAGTGCTATTTTTAAAAGAAGCCTAAAATCATTCATATTTATATGTGAAATAGTAAATATCTGCTTTTGTTGAATATTAACTCAATATTCTTCCTTTCAAAGGATTCTTAGGTTTAAGATCATTTCCTTATAATTTTTGTAGGAGTGGTTGTTTACTACCAACTAATAAGTGTAGATATTATAGCCATCCCTATTCTAAGGTTGAGCAAACTAAGGAACAAGTAGGGAGGAATCGGCAGACCCAAAATTACAACCAAACCTATCTTGGTCCAGTATTTGTAATTTTCTTATTAAATAAGACAATAAAATAATTTTGCCTTATTTGTAATTTTCTTATTAAATAAGGCAATAAAATAAGATGAGTTAAAGAGGCTGGTAAATGTAAGGATTTTCATTACAAATGATAAATTGTGAGACTAAGGTTTATGGGAAAAAATTATGGCAAGTTCCAGGAGGATAACAGATTCAGAGAAAATGAGATCATTGTTTAGTAGCACTTTCTGCAATGGAGGAAAATGTTCTGAAATTCTTTAATACCTCCACTAGCCATATATGATAACTGAGCATTCAAAATATTGCCAGTACAGTTAAGAAATTTGAGTTTTAATTTTGTTCATTTAAAATTAAATAGGTAATTAACTTCATGATTATTGAAATGGATCAATAAAGTTTACAGATTTGTACTTAGTCAGAAAACAAGGCCAATAAGGGGACCAAAAAATTGAAGCTCTCAAAACAAAGTTGTCACTAAGATTGTCACATGTTATGATTTAAAATTTCTCAAATCAAGTACTTCCAGACAATGAAACCCTCTTGGATATGATGTTGGAAATACCATGCTAAAACAGAATGGTAGTAAAAAGTAAATTGGGATTTTGAAGAAAAAATTAAATAAAACCCCTATTTTTGAGGGCTGTTACTTCATGTCATCCATTCTAGTCTTTGCAACTTTTTCACATGTAACAAAATAGAAAGTAATAATATTTGTATCACATAAACTTGATACATGTTGGATTATTGATTAGATATGTGTGGAGTAGGCAAAGGGCTACATAAAGCTGCATAAATGATCATCACAAAGGACAAATAGATATTTGATGACCAAGAAATTAATAGGTTTTAAGAAGCTTATCATTTTCTGTTGAGTTGATCCGACACATTTTGGCCACATATGACAGTCTTGGCACAAGCAGGGAAGAAATAACAAAATTGAATAAGAGCACTTTGAGAATTTAACCCTAACCCTAATATTATCAGAGCCTAATCCAGAAATGGTTCACCAATAAACATTACGGGTTTTGATGGTGCTGGCCTTCTCTTTCTGGAGTTGGATACTGGGTTCTTCTCATCTCCAACAAAGAATTCAATGAAATGAACAAAATACAGTGACGGTTAATTTGAAAAAGGAAAAGTGAAGAATGGGTGAGAAACTGTCTCTGAAGAGTGAGCCTGAGCTGAGTGAAAGTGCAAGATAGAAGTACACCATGGAGGACACAGGACAGGGCATCATGAGGGGATCCACAGCAGTGAGCTTTTATGCCATCAAAATTTTGAGGGAACCCATGAGAACTTCTACATATATGTCCTGAGAAGAGGTCCTTGGGTCCCATGCCTCTCCTCCCAGCCAGTGTAAGCCACATCCTCTCTCCTGTGTCATTTCCCCCTGAGAGACACAAGTCTCTGTAACTCTTGATGGGGTGCTGAAGGGTTGGTGTCTTCTATGACTTTGTCCGGCCTCCCTACTGGGAATTATGAGCTCTCCAATTACCTTGAGGTGCTGTGGCTCATTGGCTGGGTTAAGGAAATAAAAACTTGTCAGAAAACAATAAGAAGAGTTAGTAACCACTGAGTGGCCTGTTTGACAGGAGAAAGAAACTTCACTATTAATCCAAACGGGAGGAGCAGGTCAGATTTCCACACTTCCTGTAGCAGCACTGGAATCCTGCTTTCTGAGGAGAAAACTTAAGTCTTCCAGGGGCTCACAGGAGCAGCTTGCTCCTTTAGGGTGATCTTGTTCTTCAGACAGTTCAGGTGGAACTGACTTTATTCCAGAAAGATGGATCCAATGATTACTGCAGTGGATGTGGCAAGGATCACCGAGGAGCCCTTCCTTTTGGCTTAATTGGTTACCTAGTGTCCCCTCTCTCCAAGATTTTACAAACATTTGATCTCCAGGGTGGACTTGGGCCAGGAATTAGCAGGACTCTGTTCCTATATATTTGGATATCCTGTTTTACTTGGCCCAGATTAATGAGATTTTGTAAAAGCTCATGGCTTCTAGTTCTACTAACATATCAGAGGATAGAAATGGTCTCCCATATAGCATCTCAAAGGATCTCAAATTTAGCTTAGTCTTGAGTCATGAATGTCACTGACAGCAATTGGAGGGAGGATAGAGATGTCCCCTGGAGAAGTCTCAAGAGAGCTTACTTTACAGTCGGGCTGATATTATGTACCTTTCCAGAAGATTGAGGCCATCAGGTAGAATGGAGGCGGCACTTTATTTCTAAAGCCTTTGTCACTCTCTGTTTGAGAGATAAAATGAACTCCACTGTCACTCTGGAGAGACTGGGTTAGTCCAAATCAGAGAGTGATTTCTTTAAGAAGCACCTTGGCTATCTCTGTAGCCTTTTGTGAAGGGGTAGGAAAGGATTCCATCAGCCTGTAAATGTGCAAATTAAGACCAACCACTGTTTAAATCCCCCGTATGGAGGCATGTGGGGGAAGTCTAATTGCAAGTCATCCCTCAGATATGTCCCTCTGCTCTAGATAGGTTGCAATAAGGGAAGTAGTTTGGGCTTCCCTGGATTACTGTATGCACAGAGTGGACAAGGTTTTCAGATCTGTCATGTAGCTGCTGCTAGTCCTAGTCCTGTGAAAACACAAGTGACCATTTCTAATGTGGCATCTCTTCCCATATGGAAGGAATCATGAAGTGTTTTTATAGCCTCCCACTATGTCCCTTGAGGAAGAACCAGTTTGTTTTCTATCACCAGAGTCCCCTTTTAGTCCCCCCTTGTTCTGAGGCCCATTTATTTTCCTGGGGGAGTAGAGTGTAGTTTTAGTGATTCTTTGGGAACTGGGAATAAGGCTAATGTCAAGAGGAAGTAACGCTGCCTTCTTTGTTTCCCTATCAGCCTTTTAGTTTTCTAAGGAAATTTCAGACATCTCTGTGGTGCTCTTCATAATGCATGATTGCGACCTGCTTGGGAAGACTGACTGCCTCTGGGAATTGTAGAATTTCCTGCCTGTTCTTTACAGATGATAAACCCTTCCTCAGGGTTTTGGAAGGACAGATTACTTGTGTCCTGCCTGTTTTCGTAGGTCTGGGAGATCAGTTGTTTATAAGAGTGGCTAACATCTGGGCCTGTAGGCATCAAAGAACCAGGATTAAGAGTAGTGCAGGTTTTATAATAACCTCAGGGGTGTCTAAGAGCACGGCGTGATACTTAGTGAGCCCTTTCTCTGTTAACCACAAGCAAACTTTTGTGTCCAGGGTAGCTGTGTCCTGAGGGGGAATAAGGACTTCTAGTCCCTGCCCCGGAGTTAACTTTGCAGCTTCTTCTGTCAGTAGACCTCCAAAGAATCTCTGATTAGGGCTCCCCTCAACCCCCACTATGGCTGTAGATCCAGAGAAGAGTTTTTAGAGAAGTAAGTCAAAACAGAATGAAGTAATTGAATGGGCTCACCCATGATGCCGAGATTACCCAGGGTTTCTCAGAGGAGATGGTGGTGTCCATGGTGATGTCCCTGGTCCTTTTAAGTCATCAGAGCAGGAAATAAGGGTTCTGACTGGCCTATCCCCTCTCTGAGAACAGGGGCAGTCAAACCTTCACTGCCGAGAATCAGGCCCATCAGCGTTTTTACATGCAGAATGGGGCCCAGGTAGAGGCTTGGTGCAATTTCCTCATGCCTAGTATCCAGACTTCTTACATTTGAGACAGGAACCTTTGTCTTGGTTGTCCCTGAGATCTTTCCTAGATAAATTTTCTCACTCATTAATAATACAGCTTAGTGATGAAGTTGGCAAAATCTGCCTGGGGCAAGATCCAAGAAATTTCCCATTGGCTTGGCTGGGGCCTATAAAGGAAGGAGACAAGTACGTCTTGACTCCTTAAAATGATGCCCCATGCAGAAGGAGGAGACCTAAGGCTTCCACGAAGTATCCTTTGTGAGACCCTAACACAGACCAGATAGACATCTCTGTCTGAGAGATGCCAATATCACACAGAAGCACAGAGGACATCACCCTGAGTTCTTTTGTCTCCATGCTGGGACCTATGAACTCCTGAGAGAAAAGAGAGGCTAAACCCCTTGAGTTAAAGGCCTTACCGAGTTCTTTAACTCCCATGAGACAAGTGTGGAACTATTCACCCTGCAAAGTTCCCTTAGCCACTTGAACCATTTGATGGCTTACCAGGTATCTGGAATCCCTTCATTATGCTATTTAAGCAGAATGGAGCCAAGTGGGAAGATTATTTCTTTCATTTCCTCTGACCCTAAAAAGGCTAAGAGCCATGATGGCTCTGCTTTTATACGCTCAGTCTCTTCAGTTAAATTTTAAAATATGCTTATTTGCTCTGCTTGGGTCTTTAAGTATAGGTTTTTAAAGTACCTGAATTTAAACAAGAAATCCTGCCAGGATGCTATAACCCCAGGCAGGGTTTAAAACAAGGGGGAAGAGTGTCCCCTAAAACCAGTTTTAACAGGCCCTTCCAGTCAGTGTCCTACCTTGGAAAAAACCTTCTGCATTTCCTTTTAAAATGGACAAATTTTTCTCTTCAGTTAAAACAACTGAAAAAAAAAGGTTCTTCCCTCTTCTCCAAAATCAAAGGCTTATCTCGTAAGGACAATTAATAAAAAAGAAAAAGACAGCAGTACTTGATGTAAGTCTACATGTAGCCACACAGTTCCATACAGGCTTTCAACCTATTTATTGGGGCCGCCCACCCACACATAGCATGGGGCTCCCTAACCCTAGCATCTTCCCCTTAATCCCAGCATCATACCAACAAGCTAAGAAAGAGAAGGTATTTACAAACTAGGGTAAGTGGACACGAGAGTAATTTCCCAAAAAGCGGGGTTAGCAAACAGACACACACAGGACATACCACAAAAAAGAAGGAAACAAAAATAAGAATAAAGAAAAAACGCCTATTACCGCCGGAAATAAAAACAAAAGCTGTTTCAGCCCCTTCCCCCATCCTTCAGTCTGGATAAGCAGCAAACATCTCTGTGTGCCGTGAGAAGAGCTCCCCGAATTCCCACCCAGCGAGAGAGTGAGGAAAGGAAGGAGAAAAACAAGTTTTCATGGACATTTTAGAGACATAAAAGAGTGTGGCCAACAGGCCTTACTAGATCTCCTCCTGGCTGGCTACACCAAATACCACCGCGGGGTATTCTTCTAGAAATGGCTCACTGATGAACATTACCAGGTTTTGCTGTGCTTGCCTCTCCTTCTGGAGCTGAAGTCCACATTCTTCTTGTTTTGAGCAAAAAATATAATGAAATGAGCAAAAAAAGGTAACCAACTTATTTGAAAAACTGAAAGTGAAGAGTGAGGGAGAAACTGTCTCTGGAGAGTAAATTTGGTCTGGGTAAAGGGAATATAGCAAGAGAAAAGTGCACCCTGGAGGAAAAGGGTGGGATACCATGAAGAAGGCCATAACAGCGCGTTTCTCACGATGTCTGTGTTCTTTTATGCCATCCAAATCTCAAGAGAATCCATGAGAACTTTTATAATAGGTCCTGAGAGGAGGTGCTGGGACCCAAGTTTCTCTTCCCAGCAATGCCCTATCTCCCAGTTCACTAACTGTGCTTCTCCTTTATGTGGGTTTTTATTCTGCCCTTTGCCCAATTCAGGCCATTCCAGGTGTCCTCCACCCTATAAACTCTTACATCCTGTCAGACCCAAACTTGCAAACATTTTCTCTTCAATATCTCCCCTCAGTGTGCTCTCTTCATTCCTGTTTCCCAAATCCTAGTTCACACACTCCCATTTCCCACTTGTATTGCTTCAACAACCTATGGCCTCATATCAAACCTTGGTCTTTTTCTCCATTAATCACGTCCCTAGTTATTGGTATGAGAGTTACATGGTCTTTCCAAAACCCAAACCTCATTATGTGCAACCTCTTGCTTTAAAGTCATTAGTGATTAATTATCTTTGAAGATAAAATTCACATTGTTTATTATGGAATGTCTGTATTAGTCTTATTGAGGTTTCTTGTTGTAAAATAAATAAATACAATACCCTCACAGGCACCTCTTTGAATTTACTCATAAGAAATTACTGGTGTGTTCTAATTACATAGTTTGTGTTTTTGTATACATTTTCCCTATCTCCTTCGGGGAAATTACTTACATGCCCCTGTCATATCTTCTGAGGTACCATGAACACCACAGACATGGTATTCATGGCAACAGGAGCTGAGACCTCCATATGCTAAAAAATGACAGATGATCCTAATTTGGCTAATAACTACATTACAATTCACTAAGAGGAACTGATAAGCTGAAGGAAACAGTTACATCGCTTGAGACAACCGAACAATTGCTTTTAGAGATTATAGCTTTTAGAGATTGTACAAAAAAGAGAAAGACACACTAAGAAACTGAAAGTGGTATTTTAGGCCCACTTGGGCAGGGAGCAAAGGAAATTTTCACAGGTAAGGTCCCAAGGTCAAATAACTCACATACATAGGACATCAGCAGCAACAGCAGGCAGCATGGAGCAGAGCAGAGCACAAGAGCTCAAGAGTGCAAAAGCAGCCAGCATCTTCATCGTATAATTCTTATACAGGTTGTTATCTCGTATTTACATTCTTACACAGTGCTGTAACCAATACATGTGTGTTTACTGTGCTAAGTCATGGTTACATAACTGTCCTAGTGTGTGCCTGTTTTATATAAGGAGGGTCATGCCCTCAGGTGTCCTCAGATGTGCAGTCTGAGTGTTTACCCACATGTACTATAAGAAAAATAACACAAACATTTAAAAGTGTGCTGTGTAGGAATGATGAATCCATCCTAATCCTCACAAGACAGAAGAATAAGAAAACTTCAAAATTATCTATAGTTTCAATTTTAAAAAATTTGGTTTGTGTGTGCGTGCATATGTGTGCTTGCCATATGTTATAACTACCCTAGGGAGATGAATTGGGGTTCAAACTTCTTCTGCAGGATTTCTAAGAAGCAAGTCACAAAGGGGTAGGATAAGCATTTTCTGAGGTGAATGATGTCCCATATTTTGCTCAATGACTGGTCATCAGCATGATTTGAGAGTCGTCCCCAGTGCCTCTGGGGCTCTATAAGACAGAGACGATTTGGTGTTAGATAAAGAAAACAGAGCAGAGACAGCCCACATGATGGCATATCCTGTGGTTCTTGGCTTCATTATCTGCCTGCCACACAGGTTATAAGCAGCTTCGATATAGGACTAGAGTTATAGTCAAAAGATATTCAAGAGTTCAAGTCAAATCAATGATGAATTTAACCTGTCATCAGTAATATGAATTTAATGGAAAAAGGAGTTTCAGTGATATTTTCTATCATAATATATTCACCAAAGAAAATAACATGTGACCAAAATCAAGAATTACTAAATGTAACTATTTGTTGTTAAATATGCAGATAAAAAATATCTTTGAATATTATAATAAAACCAATAGTTTTGGTGGCTTCTACCAAAATTCTAACATAATTGTCAAATGTTCCCCATATATAGTATCCTAAGCAGGAGTCAGGAGCACAGAACCCCCAAAAAGAAGAAATTATACAATGTACCTTGGGTTAGTTCCTCCTCCAAACACAGAAACAAAGAGCTCCATTGAAATCCTTTGAAAATGGGAGCTATACTTCAGTTTCAGAGATAGACTCCACTTCAGAGCTCTCGGCTTCCATTTCTCAGTGTAGCCCAAGATGCAAGTCTACCAGCAATTGATTATCATAGGTACTCTATTACATCATACCTCAAACTCTATGGGGAAACTCAAAAGAGTGTTCACTGTCAACTGTCCTAATGTTCTGAGTTTTGATGACATTTTCAACTCATGCATCCTGTTCTAAAACCTTTCTAAAATCTCAAGGAAATTTTTCAGCTAATCTTTTATTTTTTAAATTCTTGCAGGAAGATATTAATGTACAGATGTCAAACAAACATTTGGTCTTGAGAAAATGTACCACAGCGATATATGTGCACCCATGTCTATAGCAGCACAATTCGTCATAGCTAAATCATGGAAACAACCCAAGTGCCCGTCAACTGAGGAAGGGATAAAAAAGCTGTGGTATTTTTATATAATGGAATATTACTCAGCTATAGAGAAAGATAAACTTGAGGCTTTTATAGGTAAATGGTTGCCACTAGAGACTATACTCATAAGTGAAATGAGTAAGTCTCACACGGGTAAACATTGTATTGTCTCCCTAGTATAGAAATTACTATTGGTGTCTTGAAAGAAACAGTTGATATTTAATTGTTTTATCATTATTGCATGTCTGTATTTGATTATCTGAGTAATCAATATGAAGATACCAGTATGTAATGCAATGACCATTGTTAATTTCTTTTCATCTTGTCTGAAATTCTATATTGTTTATAGTTTTTATGTTGTTTTGTTTATGTCTGTGTGTTTGTTAATATGTTTTGATTCTTTTATCTTTAAAAATAAATTTTTAAAAAAATATATACTTTTAACCATTTAATAGTTTACTCTGAGCATCACTCAGCCAGTGTGTTTATTTGTGAAGTAACTATCCTGAGTGTCACTCAGACAGGTGTCATTTCAGCCAGTTGATTTTTCCATTAAATTAATTTGATAAAATGGTCACTCATAATCCATATTCTACATGATGGTTCATCATAAACTTGCCCATGAGTTTAAAACTCTCTTCTTCATACAAGAATTACAAGTAACCAAACCACATTTTCTGATCTATGCTTCTATATTTCGCTAGTATGTGAGAAAAATAGTATGCATAAGGTTGAATTTGCAATGTGAGTGAATCTATAACTCTAAGGCAACTTTATGTCAGAGAAGTCAATAAATATTGCTTTATTTTTAACCATAATTATAAGGCTACCACAACCTATGTTATTTTTGAGAAACTATTGTCCTTTCCTAACCTCTTTACTGTTTATTTTTTAGAAATTTTGATAAATGTTTTACCAATCTGTTACTAAAGGTAGATCAAGCACTAATTTTAAACAATCACTTGTAAGGGTTATGCTCTACTTTCCCTATTTATTTCTGCATCTTTCTTTGGATTTGTATCCTAGCAGACTGGTCAGAACTCTTGCCTTTATGTGACACCAAAAATGAAGTTGTTATTGATTTTGGAGTTTTCCTCCAGAAAATAATTGACGTCTTCAGATAGTTTAAACGCTAACCTGAAAAAAAATGTCAAAGCTATATTGTAGATCATTGACCAGGAAGTGCGATTGGTTAAAATTATACTCAAGAATGTATGTATTTGTACTAAAATTTGAGAGTATCGTCCAACATACAGGACTATGTTCATTATGTTGCCAATAAATAAATACTCATTTCAAAAAATTGTTCTCACATTTGTCATAATGTCTACCTTTTTAGTTGGTATTTAACAACCATATAAAAGATGCAGGTCAGTGCATCCAGTTTGTCCTCATATCTATACAAAGGCATATGACTGATTTCAGCACATTCATATATAGTTCTAACACTTTCATCATGAATTTTACCATCTCCTCACTTTAAAACTTCCTTTTTATAGTGGGTAATAAAAATCTAACTTAAAGCTCTAATTTAGAATTATGTGTAGCAATACATCCTTCACACATCTAATAATTTTCAACATATGGAAGGAGCATGAAATAAATTGCAGGGATATAAAACTGAATCAGGCTGGATGCAGATACACCAGAAAAGCACAGAGAGCCCCTCTGCAAAAAGAGACTACAGAAGGAATCACACAGGCAATTGACCATGTGGTCTCAGTAAAACTGGTTAAAAACAGAATGTGTCATTGAGGCTGACAGCTTCATAGTTTCAAAGTTGAGACTAGACAACATTTTCTGCCCTCAGTTTCCGAAAGAAAGCTTAATATCTTAACACTAATTCTTTATTTTTGTTTTATGTAGTTCAAGCAGATTAGTGTTACTTGTATCAAATGAATCTATTTTAAGATAATTCTGATTAGTTAAGGTAACTGGATGATCATAAACACCCAATCTAAATTCAATGTCTTTTTGTGTACTCAGGGAATAAATCCTTTTAAGAATTGTTGGTGCAGACTGTCACAGGATCTACAGTGGGCCACAAACAGCTTCAAGTGGCTAAGTGAGCTGCCCCTTACCCCGCCACCATTCCAGGAGTGACACTGAGCCCAGGGAAGCTTCAGAAGCTTCAGTGAGCCACACCCCACCTCCATAGTCATGGGAGCTACCCTGAGCCCTGGTGAACTTCAGGAGCTTCAGAAATGTCAAAATGAAGGAGAAAATGCAATCTCAAACTCTAGCCCATCTAGAACAAGTCCAGGAGATACTGACATAGAAGAACTTGGAAGTCACACACCTGAAATTTCTGAAATGATAGCAACTGAAGTAAAGAAACAACTCCATCAGGCCATAGAAGAAATCAGATCAGAAATAATCTCTCAGGTAAAAAAAGAAATGACAACAATAATGAAAGAATTTCTCAACATATCTAAAAGAGGCAGACAAAAAAATAGAGAGACATAGAAAAATGATAGAAATATTGCATGAAATACATGCAAAAAGATATCCAGGTAATTAAAAATTCCATTGAAAGCTGGAAAAATAGCTTGAACAAAACGAAAGACAGACTTTTAGTCCTTCAAGACAGCATTGCAGTTAGTGATTTTTTTTTTTTTTTTTTTTTGCGGTACTGGGGATCAAACTCAGGACCCTGCACTTGCCAGGCAAGCGCTTATTCCACTGAGCTATATCCCCAGCCCTAGCAGTTAGTGATCTTGAAAGGAAGTATCTCTTAAAAATAAAAAGGAATCAGGAAATAACAATTCAACAGCTGCAAGATGATGCAAAGAAAAGCAATATAGGGCTGATATGTGTCAATGAAACAGCAAGAATCACACAAATGACATAAAAAGACTATTTGCAGAAGTAGTAGCAGAAAATTTCCCAAACATGGAAAAAGAAACTGACATACGTTAAGTGAGGCATACTGAACTTCAATGAGCTATAACCAAAGTAAATCTACACTCAGCCACATAATAATAAAGATCCCAGACATTCAGCAAAAGAATAGAATAGTAAAAGATGTTAGAGAAAAGAAACAAATCACCTATAAAGAAAAGCCCATCAGAATCATAGCAGGTTTCTTAACACAAATCATCAAGTCAGGAAGAGCTTGGAGTGAAGTATTTCAGGTCCTGAAAGAAAATAACCTCCAACCCAGATTGATGTACCCTGCAAAACTATCCTTCAAAATTAATGGAGAAATAAGGTACTTCCATGACAAAGAACCACAGAAGAAATTCATGACCTCCAAAACAAGCCTACAGAATGTGTTGAAAGATATTCTAGAAAGAGATAAAAATACCACAACTTTAATAACAACAATGGAAAGGAACCACCAATCAGAGCAAGCAATTAAATAAAGGGGAAAAGTAGGGAACCAACAGCAGGAAAATAATGTATAAAATTATCTCAATAACATGTAAATTACCTCAATTCACCAGTCAAAAGAAGTAGATTGGCAGAGTGGATCAAGAAACAAAACCTAACACTATGCTGTATACAAGAAATACATTTAACTCAAAAGGAAATTCATAGACTGAAAGTCAAAGGATGGAAAACAATAGTTCATGCAACAAAACCAGAGAAAGACCCAACCAAAAAAGAGAACTGCAGGTCCATCTCCATAACGAACATAGATGCAAAAGTCTTCAATAAAATACTAGTAAATAGAATTCAGCAAATCATCACAAAGATTATACACAAAGACCAAGTGGATTTCATCCCAGGAATGCAGGGATGGTTCAATATATGTAAATCAATAAATGCAATACACCATATCAATAGAGCCAAAGACAAAAATCACATGATCATCTCAACAGATGCAAAAAAAGCTTTTGACAAAATCCAACACACATTCATGATAAAAATAACCCTACAGAAAATTGGAAGAGATTGTCTTTACCTCACTCTGATCAAAGCCATCTATGACAAGCCAACAGGCAACATCATACCAAATAGACAAAAACTGAAAGCTTTCACTTTAAAATCAGGAGCAAGACAAGGATGTCCACTGTCACAACTCCTATCTAATATAGTTCTGAAAATATTAGCTAGAGCAATTAGACAAAAGAAAGAAATAAAAGGATTAAGAATTGGAAAAGAAGTTAAATTATCATTATTTGCAGATGACATGATATTCTACCTGGAAGATCCCAAAAACTCCATCAAAAGATTTATAGATTTACTAACCAAATTCAGTAACATAGCTGGATACAATGTCAACAATCAAAAATCAAAAGAATTCCTGTATATAAACAATAAACACACTAAGAGAAAAATTAGAGATCCACAACATTTACAATATCATCTGAAAAAATGAAGTACTTTGTAATCAATCTAACAAAGCAAGGAAAAGATCTATACAGTGAAAATTACAGTACTTGGACAAAAGAGACCAAAGAAGATTTAAGAAAATGGCAAGATATTCCTTGCTTGTGGATAAGAAGAATCAACACTGTGAAATGGCCATACTCCCAAAATTGTTATACAGTTTCAATGCAATCCTCATTAAAATACCATTAGTACACCTCACAGATCCAGAGAAAATATTCCTAATATTCATCTGAGACCAGAAGAGACCCAGAACAGCAAAAGCACTCATGGACAAAAAGAAAAGGCAGGTGGCATCACCACCCCTGACCTGAAATTATACTACAAAACTACTGTAATAAAATCAGCATGGCACTGGCAAAAAAAGACCTGAGGATCAATGGAGCAGATTAGAAGTTGCAGACACAACCACAAACACACTTAGTTAATGTTATCTTTAACAAAGGGGCCAAATATGTTCAATGAAACAAAGATAGCTCTTTAATTAGTGGTGCTAGAAAAACTGGCTCTCTGTATTCTGAGGACTGAAACTAGACTCATGTCTATCACCATGTGCTACACTAAAGTCAAACTAGAACAAAGATATAAATATTAAAATAGAAACACTAAATCTACTGGAGGTGAAAGTAGGTAGAAATCTTGAAGATATAGGGGTAGGTAGAGAGTTCATGAACAAAAGCCAAACTGCAAGGGAAGTGCTTCAGAGGCTGGGATCTCAGTCTTATTGAAATGTTGCATATCAAAAGAAATCACCAACATAGTGAAAAGATAACCCACAGATTGGGAATAATTTTA
This sequence comes from Dinomys branickii, assembly GCA_004027595.1. Lineage (NCBI taxonomy): Eukaryota > Metazoa > Chordata > Mammalia > Rodentia > Dinomyidae > Dinomys > Dinomys branickii. The sequence goes on along the minus strand of PVLD010007100.1, from coordinate 66,677 downwards.
GCCAACTGTCCCTCAGACAAAGGACTTCTACCTACAAAATATAAAGAATCAAAAAACTCAGACCCTCCCCAATTCAAAGACCCAATCCAAAAATAGGGATCTGAGATGAATACACATTTCTCAGATGAAGAAATACAAATGTCAAATAACTATATAAAAAATGTTCAACACCATCTGTTATTCGAGAAATGCAAATTAAAATACTGAGATTTCATCTCACTCCAAAAATATTGGCTATCAAGAAGTCAACCAATAACAAGTGCTGAAGGAGTATAGGGAGAAAGGAATCCTTCTCCACTTTTGGTGCGAGTGTAGACTGGGGCAATCACTATGGAAATCCATGTGGACATTCCTCAAAATACTAGGATTGGAGGTTCCATTCAATCTAGCTATTCCCCTACTGTGTATTTTTCCAGAACTGAAAACATCATATCATAGTAATATATGTGCACCCATGTTTATAGCAACACAATTTGTCATAGCTAAATCTTGGAAATAACCCAAATGCCCATCAACTGAGGAATGGATAAAAATCTGTGGTATTTTTGTACAATGGAATATTAGTCAGCTATAAAAAAGATAAACTCAAGGCTTTTATAGGTAAATGGATGCAACTAGAGACCATACTCATAAGTGAAATAAATCAGACCCACATGTATAAACATCATATTGTCTCCCTAGTGTAAGAACCTCAAAGAGCAAAAAAAACATCTACAAAGTACAATAGATACTGTGAAAGGGAAAGAAGTGGCTCAAACGGGAAGGAAAAACTGGGATTAGGGAAAGGAGAAAAGAGAGAAAGAGAAAGAGTGGAAAAGAGGAGAGAAAGAAAGAAAGAAAGAAAGAAAGAAAGAAAGAAAGAAAGAAAGAAAGAAAGAAAGAAAGAAAGAAAGAAAGAAAGAAAAGCAAGGAAGAGAAAGAAGAAAGGAAAAGAGCGATAGATAGATATGCATATACACAAGGTAGCTGGGACAATTGTACTGCTGATTTCTACTGGTCTATTGAAAGGAACAGTCAGTGCTTTTTTTTTCTTCTTTTAACTTTTTTGACCAATTTTACACCCTTATATCTGGTGATCTGAACATGTAATTTGAAAACAACCATTGTTCAATTCCTATCATCCTTGTTTAGTGAAATTCTGTATCATTTCTAAAGTTTTTTATTATTTTTTATTCTTTTTAAAAAATAAATGAAATAAAATGTACCAATAAAAAATAAATAAATAAATAAAAATAATTGGCCATCATGAAAAAAATAATTATTGACGCAGATTTCACACTATTTTCAATGATAAAATATTTGGAGACAGGCACCCTGTCCATCTACCATCCTTTTAAAAAACACAAAAGTAATAGGAAGGTAAGAAAATTTTTCAATGTTTTATTACATCCATGGCTCTGCAAACACTGGGAAAACAACACACAAAAAGAATATGATCCCTCCATAGGCCTGCTGAAGGCTCTGTAGTGAAGGGCCTGGAAATATCTCAAGCATATTCTGTGGGGAATTTTGAAATATTGATGTAGTCGCTCTCGCTCTCACTCTCACTCTCTCCTGCATATAGAACCCAGGGCCCTCACACCAAGAGGTCTTCATTTTTCTATGTTCTATTTTGAGTCTTCCTACTTTTTATGTTTTATTTTGAGGAAGTCTTCCTAAGTCAATGGAACCTGTGATCCTCCTGCCTGGGCCAATCGGAATGCTAGGACTGCAAGTAGCTTTTATTACCTAAATGACTTAAATTCAAAATCAAATTGGAAATCAGAGACGTAAATTCTTAAAGTTAATACAAAATTTCACAAGTCCCGCCAGACTTTCTAACTGTCCATGGCCATACGCTTCTCTGACTGCCCGAAGGAGCTGGAGAGGTGAGTGGCACGTGTGTGGCCCATTGTAACCTCAGGCCAAAATGACTGTTTTGGAAGCATATCATTAGCCATTGTATGTTTTCTTAAAATCACAGTATATGTCCTGAGACAAGGAAAGAATTCTAAAATAATGCATGAATTTAATACAACTTAATGTCAGCAAACTAAAGAAAACATAACTAACGTAAAAGCTAATCATATTAATATATAAATTCAGAAATCAGTGTCCACTTTCATTGTCAGAACTAATAATGGTGTTATATAAAAGCTTTACATTAAATAAAATGTTCTCATATTACCTGTACACATTAGACTCAAATAAACATTATTTTATTTTCTTTCCTATAACCTTTGGGTGAAAAATTAGCAAACTTCTTTAGAGTATAGAGATGAGAGATTTTATTTTCTCATTACGAAAAATGTACATAAATTATGAAAGAATTGGCAAAAGTAAATAAACGAAATGTAAAACATGTAAGTACGGCTTTGTAATTAAATCTCTTTCTGAAAATAATCAAACTGCTTTAATCTTAAACGCTGATATTCAGACTTAACTTACTTTTATTTTTAATGAAATCCTAACTGAACCCTTAAATGTAAAGTCATGACATGCATTTTTTGTGTTTTCTTCTAATGATACTAATAATCTGTTCTCCTTAATCATAGTCTCTAATTCTAGTTGGGAAAATCTTTCCAAAATCTATAACTTTAAGTATTGCTTGAAAAACTTGTGTTAACTCACAGCTCTGATTTTAATTATTTTTGAACCACAACCCATTAACTACCTGACGTTTTATTTATTCCATTGTCATGACTTCAAGAAAAACTTTGACTAAATATATGGAGAAAGGACTTTTTAGTATAATATTGAAGAGTTTAATCTTTGGCACATGCTATTTAAAGCCATTGCACATTTAAAAGCAGTAATCAATTCCTCTCCTGGAGTTCTAGATGCTCACATATGTCCAAAAGTGATTGTAATATCAAAATAATCACAGCCTGAATAGAGCAATCCTGAGGATAAAATACTGGATGTCATGGCCCCAAGTATATAATTAAGCAGCATCAGAGGTTTGGGTTGCACTCAGTGGTCCAGCCACACACTCAGCATTCCCAAGGTCCTAGGTTCAATTCTCAGCATGACCAAAACAAATATGTAAAGCAATAGCAAGGATTTATAGACAATTCTATTTTCATTCTTTTTGTCTGTTTTTTCAATGAAGGACCTGTCCAATCATTTTGCCACCAAGGAAAAACCTGATCCTTTGAGATAGCATGTATCTAAAGGATGCCCCTTCTCCTGGTTTCCATCATTAACCTAGACGTGAAAGAAGATGGAATAAAGTTCATAAAGTAGTTAATTATAACTTCTTAAATTTCAGTTCAGTGTAAGTGAAAGTTCCCAATGCTGACACTATTTTCAAGCTGGCCCTCACTCAGTGGGCCTTGGTCTGGTCGGGGGGCCTGGACGTCCTAGAAACCACATATAACAGAGCCAGAAAAATTGGACCAATGAGCCTGATCTATATGGTATCCAAGAACAGACTCTATGTTAATCTCAAACCTCAAAAAGTGTTATGGAGTCTGCAATATACTTAAGGGCCAATGTCAGATCTTTCTTTGTCTCTGGTGGCTTGAAAGGCCCTAAATGACAGCCTCATGTTGGAATGAATGAGCACACGTGGGCAGTTTCCCAGTCTTTGAGCTACCCAGGGAACTTGCCTTGTAAGAAGAACTGAGCAAAACAAAATAAAACCAGTCCCATGTTACATAATTTGATATAGTTGATGAAAAACTTACTTTGCTAAAATTAGCATTTTACTGAAACTATTAGCCCACTCAGGGGGCGAAGGTGAATTTTGAGGGTGAGGTCCCAAGTTTAAAGAATGTACATGTGCAATATGTCAGCAGCAACAGCAGGCAGCGTGGAGCAGAGCAGAGTGCCAGAGCGAGAGTGCGAGAGTGCACGAGACAGTCACCTGTGTCTTTACTGTGTAACTCTTACACAGGCTCTTATCTCACATTTACATTCTTACATAGTGCTGTAACCAGCACATATGTGATTACCTGTGCTAAGTCATGGTTGCATAACTCTGCCCCACTGTGGGCCTGTGCTACACATGTGCTAATACAGGACACAAAATTTTTAGTATTATTTTATAATATTCACCCAAAAGTCAAATGCAGAAAAGTACAAATGATCTGTCCACTTACTAGAGACCCAAAGAATTCAGTTGAGGGCCTGGATCCCATGGCAGGGTCCTGCACGAGTCCAGCTAGAGGCCTGGAGCCCATGCCAATGCGCTGTACTCTGTATCGAGGATCTGCACTGGGAAGGCCCAAAGGTCACCAGTGGAAACTGGAAAGTCAGCACCAGCAGGAAAAAGGATCTGTGATAGCAGGCTGAGGGATCTGTACTGCAGCTGGAAGTGATGCTTAAGGTAAGGACCAGAGCTCTCCCCAACCCCAAGAGAAGTTCAAGCTCTTCCAATGATAAGAAAAGCTGAGCTCATATTAACAAAACCATCATGACAAGCCTCTCCAGGAAAATCCCAGCATACTATCTTCCGCTCACTTCTCTTTTTGCTGTTGGCAACAATCCTCAGGTGGGCATCCACACCCAGCACCACACTGACTCAGTTCAGCTGCCTGTTACAAGTCAACCATTAGTTAATCTGTCCCATGCCTTAGAACTGGCTGTAGTGCTTCTCCTTGGAACCCAGGTATTATGAGATAGACACCGCAAGGCCTCACAAATTCAGGCAAGGCGTGTATTAGAGTCTAGTGATTTTTGCTGCAGTTGACTGAGTATTGCCTGTTAGAGATAAAAGTATGGGCTGAGCAACTTCACATCATTCCCCAAGAATATGAATTATACTCTTATTGAATTATTATAATGGTCAAATAAAGCAACTGTACTCAATTATGAATGCCAGTTTTATGATGAGTGCTGTACAAAGTAGAATTTCATTTACTCGAAGCTCACCCTATTGTAAAATTTATTTGGAAAAATGCTGAGAGTATTTCCTTGGTAGTTGAACTTGTTAGCATTCCATACTAATAGTATGTTTTCTAATTTGACTTCTTTGGGGATAGAGATTTGTAGAAGTTAACTAGATGGGAAGAAAGACAACCCAAGATTGAATTAATGATTCTCAATATATAAGGTATATCTGGAAGGCTTATTAAAACAAAAGTTGATGAATAAAGTTTTTATTCTGGGGCAGAACCTGAGAATTTGCGTTTCTAATGAGTTTCCACGTGCTATACTATGAGAGGCACTGACAAGGAAGACACATATAATCATTAACTTCAAGGTGGACAGCCTGCAGAAAAAATTAAAGGAAAAACTTTAGAACTGAGTTTAAGTAATCTATTTAAAAATTAGGGCTGTCCAATAGAATACCAGTTCCTTAGATAAAGTGTAATTTCAGATAAACAACAAATAAATTAATAGGATAAACATTTCCCAAATACTGCACGGGAGATAACAATAAAAAGTAATAATCACTGTCTATCTGGAATTCAGATTTAACTAGGTGTGCTGTGTGCTTGTTTTTCAGTAGAACCTGACAATTCTAAATTAATGGCAGTATAAGTAGTTTTCCTTTTGCTTGTAAAAGATGTATGCTTCAAAACTATTAAGACCACATGGTGTATATTTTGGTCATGTTTTTGTCTTGCTCTAGGACTCAACAACAAAAACAAACCTCAGAGAGGCTTGGGTCTTTTTACTTCCAAGACTTACTCCTTTTTTGACAAAGGGCTATTCATATGCTCCCTGGAGTATGCTGTCTCTTTAAGAGTGGAACGTGGGAGAAACTGAAATCTGTACACAATGGGAGAACTCCACTCTCCAAAAGTTCCCCACAAGAATTTTGTACCACACACATTTAAGGAGAATGTCCCACTTTCCCATGTTTCTAGGCATTGGGAGAGAGAGGCCACGTAGTTCCTCAGCCTTGTAGGAGCCTGGCATAGCAAGAGACTGGAGAAAAAGGGAGGGAGGAGAAATAGGGCAGAAGTAATGACAGAGTATATAAATAACAAAGAAAACTCAGATGTTTTTCTCTGTGGTATCTATGAATATGAAACTTTAAATAATCTAGAAAGGAAATCTAATGAACTTCTTATAGAACATATCATAAAAATCCATAAGCAACCCCTTGGAAGAAAACAAATTGAAATTATAAATATTATACTCTCCATGTATAGTATTTTTCTTATTTATATGTGATTTCAGCCAGAGTCAGTCCTAGACTTATTTAAGCTAGAACTGAATGTATGTTCATGTCATAATGGTGTAAGAGGTAACAATTATCAAGGTTTTGAATCTAAATTCCCACACTCTATTACATTTTGAATTTTGAAAAAGGCAGGTTTTTTAGGGGCCAGGGATGTAGCTTAAGCAGTACAGTGCCTGCCTGAAAAAGGCATTTTAAATTGGGGTGTACATCAGAATAAGCAGAACTTTTAAAAAACATCAGAATAACCAGAGAAGCTTTTAGAAAACATTTTTAAAATCTTTAAAAATTAGGTATATGATATAACGGAAAATGCCCACCCCCAGTCAGTACACTTCAGTCTCTTAGTTGCCCCGGTAATAGTTAAATGTCCCAGTTCCAGGTTGCTCCTATCTGTTAGAAACAGCTGGTCACTGTGATGCACAGCTGGCCACTAGGAGGAACACTGTATAAACCAATACCCAGTTGACAAGCCATTCTGCCTCTGTACTTCCGCCTGCTTATCCCAGATAAGCCCCAGACCACCAGAGATGAGGGCCTGATATTCTGGGAATAGTCCCATCAGTGCCCACCGAGATAAATATAGCTGCCTCTAAATACTGGGTGTTGTTTGGGTGTTTCTTCTTGCCATTACAACAGTAGTGCCCTCTGACCCACATGGAATATATTGCATAGACCCCCAGTGAGTGCTTTAAACTATAATTAGCATCAAATCAGATATATTTTTCTTAGTAATAATCAAAAACAATTATAATAATATACTGTCTTAAAAGCTATATGAATGTAGCCTCTTTCTCTCTCAAAATATCTTATTGCACCATAATCACCCTTGAGATGATACAGTGCCTGCATGATGAGGAGAGTGAGGAGGATTACACACTTGTCGTGCATTGTGTGCGCATGACATTTGCAAATTGAAACATAGCAGCAAGGGATGGGGATGAGGCTCAGTGGTAGAATTCTAGCCTTGCATGCACAAGGCCTTGGGCTTGATCCTCAGCACCATAAACAAAACAAAGCACAAAAAGAAACAACTGTGTCAAATGAAAGATATGGTGGTTGCTTTGGTTTGATCCTTAGCATTGTATCCCTATTTTAAACGCCACACTATACCCCATAAATATCTACTTTGTGTCAATTAAAAATATATTTTTTAAAAAAGAAATACAATAGCAAACTAGCATGTTTTGTTTCCTTCCTCACAATTTCAGATAGAAGATTCATTCTATTGTATATTTTAGCAACCTCAGTGTACAAGCTTTATTTTCTTTCCTCATTGAGCCATGAATTTTTATTTTTTCACTTAGAGGAAGAACTTCGCATCTGATATGTGACATATCCAAATGGCCAGCATCACTGTTGTTGCCTTTTGCAGCACAAGAGACACTGCTACTGTGGCAGTCACACTGACAGCTGAGCCTGCTCAGGGAGCAAAGAGCTAGTAGTATGCCGAGAGTTGAAGCACTGGGTAAGAGGAGGTTCACGCTCTGGGTGGAATGGCAAGGTTTGTATCACATGGCTCAGAGTAACATGCCATTTAAAACTTATGAATGATCTGGGGATATAGCTTAGGAGTAGAGTGTGTGCTTAGGATTTACAAAGCCCTGGGTTCAAGCCTCAGCACCAAGCAAAAACAACAACACCCTATGATGAGTTATTTATTCATGGAATTTTTCACTTTATATTTTAGACCACAGTAACCACGCATATCTGAAACAATGGAAATCAAAATCTTGAATAAGGGGGAACTATTATGCCAAAAGCTCTTCCTTAAAGATACTGATTTAGTTGGTCTATAGGGATCTTGGGAAGTCAGTATCTACAATCAATGATTTTAAAATTATCAGACTTCTTGACTATGTTTTCAAGACGACAATCAAACTCATAGGAAAACATAACAAAACAGTATGCTCCAACTAAGCTGCAGTCATAATGCTTATTCAAATAATAGCAGAAATTCAGAGTAATTAGAAATGACACTGAAATTGGGTTAAACTTTAGGGGATATGCTGTGAGAACTACAGAATTACCAAACGAACCAAGCTGAGGCATTAATATGTGAGTTTACTAAGTACAGAATATATACACAAGCTCTCCCATAGAATTGAAAATGAATTTTGATGTTTAATTGTCTCTTGTCTTGTATGAGTACCTAATCTCTATACACAAAAGATGATGGGAAAAGATCTCTTCCTGATCTGCTCAAGTTTGTTAAAGCCTTCTACTGAGCTCCAACAATGAAGCCAGATCTCCCAGGCCTGATTACAAAACAGTCTAGAATTAAGCAAGTCTTGACTCTTCTGGTGTAGGCTATTGAGGTGCAACCATAAACTTGAAAAATGGATGTACCTATAGGGTATGCCAGAGGCAAGAAAACAGAACTTGAACTATGCTGGAGCATGTCATAGAAACAGTGCAGAAATGTACAGATTCAAACACCAAGAAGAACTGCAATTTACATGACAAGTCACATAGGCACTAGGAATTTTTATGGCTTCAAAGTCATAAAGTTGGGCACTTCTATGTAAGATTATCTCATAATCCTAGAAAGAGAGCACAGTCAAGGGATAAGGCTAACATTCTCATATAATGACTAAAAATTAGATTCCAACTTCACTTTCCGAGTCAGAGAACTATTCCAGCATGTTCTCTACCTCAGGCCAGTGGAAAAAGACCTGGGGACTCAGAAGCTTAGGTCACATCAAGGAGACTCATGCACAACCTAGCAAAATTGTATGGTCATCTTTGGCCCTCAAGTTATTATTTATGACAAAGTCAATCAGGAAAAATAGGAAAAAAAGAAAATGAATTGACAAATGTAAACCAGGCTGGTAATAGTATGGCATTAGGGGGAAAAACAAATACCGCAAATATACATCTTATAAGTGGAACCCTGACCAGCAGAGCTCAGTACATGAACATAAGAACATAGCCTTATCTTGACTGGAGACCTCCCACATATTTGTATCTCATCTTTGTGGCACAGTGGTACATATATCACATCCATGCACGTTTGTCCTTTCCTCTCTAGGGAATTTTTCAAGCTCTGATCTAGGCTTCCTATAGCTTTACTCTGGTAATGATAATTTGGTAAATTTTGTGTATGACTGACCCAAAATATCTTCTCCCACTATGAGCAAAAATAATCAATTTGGGGAGAGAAGATATATATCTCCAGGTTTTCCCTCACATCTAAGATTTACACTTGGAAATCTGCACTGTCTCCAAGATCCTCGAGAGAAATTATGTTTGCCCTAGAAGAAGGAAGGAGGTATGTTGGGGGCTAAATATGAGGAGCTCAAAAGTGCAAAATATCATTTTTCTACATTTGAAACATCTCAAAAATGTAAATAGTAAAACATTAAAAAGATTCAGAATATTGCATTCACCAGAAATGCTCCATGAAGGAGGGAGGTGAGGAGAGAAAGGGGAAAAGGAATCAAGACACGTTAAGTGCGTGCAACTCTCCCCAGGAAGAATGTGCACATCATGTACTGCAAACACATACTAATAAAATAAAATTTAAAGCAGAAAGTTTTCAGCATTATATTTTTCAATTTGAATGAAAATTAATCTCTCTTAAAACTGTAATTTTATTTTAATTTCTAAGTGTATTAAAAACTTTTAAACAGAAGTACACATAAAGTAGTCCAAGCAAATCAAGTAACTGGAAACTCAATTACATGTTGAGTTTTTAGCCCTGTTCCTACTCTCTAGATTAGCAGTTCATATATTTTTCAAATTTTTTTTCCAAATAACAAAGGATACTCACTTTTCTGGGCAGCAATCCTGTATCATCCAGCAATACACTCTAATCCTTTTTTACACTTGCAGTGAAATGACACTTGGTTAGTCTCCAGTTGCATTTTTTGTGATCATACCTGTTTATTACTTACTGCATGGACGATGATTGTCCAGAAGACTTCCCTGGCTGATGAATCATCTGACTACATTTTCCTGCCGCACTTGGTCTCTTTCCTTCAACTTCAATAGACCCGCCTCGTCAGAAGAAACCAGCACTAGCGAGGAGGGTCAGCTTTCTCTATCAGTGACTCTCCACCCACGGGTTCTTCAGAGTTTCTTGGTTTTCAGTTCTATGCTTCCAAACTTTTTTTCTGCAAGCAATTCTGGACTGATGACCACAGTGAACATACAGAATCTGTAACTGTTTCTAAATTTTGAAATGTCCATAGAGCTACTGGTAACAAAAATAAAACTGAGTCTTTTCATGTGCAAGTTTTCACTGGTTGGTAAAAACATGGGCAAATTGTGCCTCCAAACAGACCTCCTGCTCTGGAGCCAGACTACCTACCCCCCACAGGACCCTGCCACTTAGGACCCACTTCCTATGCATCTTTTCTTTTGCCTTATTCTAATTTGTACCTTTTATCCTAAAGTGGTTATCATACGTAGAGTTCTGAGTTCTGAGTCATTCTAGCACAAGGTAGTGGGAACTCCCAAATGTGTAGCCAGTTGGTTAGAAGACCAAATGGCCTGGGAATCCTGGAATTTGCAGGTAGTGTCTGCAGAAGAACAAGACCTCATAAGTATTGCTCCTTCCATGCTGTGAAATTTGACCTAATTCCATGGAGACTCAAACTTAGTACACTGAAAAAGCTTCAGTTGCTCCTGAATGACCTCGTGATTCTCATCTAAGAGTTAATGTTTAAGATACCTGGCTCTTAAAATACTAACTGATGTCATGGTTTTAATCATGTTTCTCAGCACACTTCTCACTGCTACATGAGCATTCACATATTGAACTCGGACCCACCTGAAGCGATCAGCCTAAGGCACCTGCAGACTAACAGGCAAGTCATCTTGGGCACCTTACCTCTCTTGTCAGTCCTCCACTCCTTTATGCTAACGTACCCTGAAATAAGGGGGCAGCTCTCCCTTGCATTTCTGCACTTCTAATTGAACCCGCTAATCGTAATGTTGTTGGGTATCAGGGAAAACAACTCCCAAACTAAAGCATTTTTCATATACTAAGCAATTTGATCTACACAAAATCAAAAGGCTTAAAAACATTCTTGTTCCTCTCACCCAAAGTTTAGGGAAGGACTCTCTGGAATGGTTTTATCTGTTTTAAGAGCAGACTTCAACAAGGCACACAAATGCCCTCCAGCTCCACCCTGAAATCCATCGCTCAGAAAAGACAGGAGTACAACAACACCTGCAAGCACTTCCTTTGCAAGATAAAAGTCTTGGGTTCATTCAAACTCCAAACTACCTGTCTCCAGCACCATTCATTCCCCTAACAATCATTCAAGCCACCAAAATTGTCTACACTTCCTGCCATCCTCTAGCTTACTGAAAAAGGGGAAGTCTCTGAATAATGTTGCCGTGGAAGGACAGTAACACTCATTCTCCTCCTGCTATGGTTCTCCGCTTTTGCACATTTGTGTGCCTTCGCTCCTACTTAATTTTTGTCTGTTTATTCCGGAGACCCTTCAGAGGGTGGCAGGAAAATGTTATTTGCCCTTCAGTGTCAATGCAGTGGAAAAGATTGAAGAACCTTCACTTTCACCCCATTGTGTTACCCCTCAATTGTGTTCACATCAGGAAAGATACATGACAATAGCTCATGACCCAAAGCGAACCCTTGCCATTACATTTTTACCTATTCTTTGGGTTCAGGGATTATGCAATCATTTCCCTGACTGTTCTAGCACTTCAGCTCTCAGCCTTTGGAGGACAGATTTCAGATGAGAACTTTGGAGCCCACAAGTACACTCATTTTAGTTCCCTCACTATTATTTCATCCTATTTGGATGTGCCTTTCAACTTTCATGCAAGGCAAGGAAGAGCACATCCATTCAGCCTTCTATTCTCCTGGTGGTGATATTAGGTCCTCCAGAGGTAAATACCTACAAGACAAACTCACTGTCCATGCTGTTATGAAAAGTAGAACAACTCATTAAGTCATCTCGATCATGTCTCTCGTTCTCTTGTATCTTCCATGGCAAGGAAAGGGAAGGGAAGGGAAGGGAAGGGAAGGGAAGGGAAGGGAAGGGAAGGGAAGGGGTGTGTCAGTAAGCATACCTAGTGAAATGACAAAACTGTAGGCTTAAAGTATAAGCAGTCATAATTTTCACAGCTTCTGACCCTCACCTCATGTAAAAAATACGCACCAATAACTAGAACTGCTGTCCTAGGACATGTCAGAATGATAAACCATATACACAAAACTCTTTCTTCTCAGCCTTAAGTGCCTTGACTTGGTGACAGAAAGGAACAAGAAATAGCTGTACAGCCACAGGTAACTTATGTAACTATGGAGATTTTGGTCCCTCCAGCTAGAAATTTTCAGGGTTATTGTGGGAAGAAAGTGAGACAATGTTTATAAGGTATATGATTCACAAGAAGATGGCAAAAAATCCTAGCTATTATTATTGCTATTATTGTTTACTTTTGAAAAGTACAATGCTAAATGGTTAAAACCCAATATTTTTTAGTCTGGCAGCACAGACTAGAAGTATGTCTCCCAGCTTACCAGCTACATGACCTTAGGAATTTGATAAGCTTCTCTAATCTTTCACATCCTCACTTCCCCCCAAAAAAACCACTGCCTACCTCACAAAGTTGATTTAAGGATAAATTAAATAATTCATTATGAACTGTTCCTGATAGTGTTTATAAAATTGCAAACATTTACTACTAGCTATTATTAAAAATAGCTTTGGTATAGAAAGAATGAGTGTCTTAGTTACTTCTCTCATAGAGGAGCAAAAATACCCAACACCTCAAAGTCAGAGGAGGAAAGGTTTATTTCAGCTCATAGTGTGTAGCGGTTCTCAGCATATAGCACTCTGGTTCCAAGGCAGGGTGGCATGGCAGAGGGCCACCACAGAGGAGACACAGTCCATGACAAAGCAAATAGGAGTGGGAAGCACATTCAACAAAGCGGTAAGCAGCAGCAGCAGAAAGTCTGCCTTCATTCTTCCCCCTTATATTCCATCCAGGCAATAAACCTATGGACTGGTGCCACCCATATCCAGGGTAGGGCTTCTGTTATTGATACTGTTAATCCCAATATCACATCCTTAATCCACTTTCACACTAATCCAGCCATCTTCAAAACTCCCCACCTATTACCCCACGAAGTTTTGGGGCTGGGGCATCAAGATATAAGTCACACAACAATGGGTTTTAGAATATAAATTCTTTTTGATGGAGCACTCACATGTTTTGCCATATAAACATGGAATGAGTTCACTGTGCCATGGTGATGGATGAATACTTCACCTCACTTAAGAAGACAGAACTTTCTTCTAAGTCTTTTGCCTCACGTAAAAAAAAGGAGTTTTCATTCCATTTATGACCCACTTTCCTGGTAAGGACAGATAAACACCTCTCTTTTTAATGCATATTCAGAAGCAGTTGGTACAATGGTATCTCAATTCACAAATTCAATTTGTTCCACAATCACAATGTTGGAAAAAATGCCTATAGTTTGCGTTGAAAAAAATGTCCCCTGTTTGGTTGGTCACCCAATGTAGTTTTCAAGCAAAAACCATTTGTGCCAAATGCTTTCATTTGTGAACAAAATCACTCTCAAACAAAACCTTTGTGAACTGAGATATCATTGCATGTTGCACATTGCCACCATCTGCACAGCTCTTGATGGTCCCAGGGACAAATGGTGAGAGGATGAAGAAAATATAGACAAGAGGTAAAGCTGAGGTCAGGTGGAGCTCCTTGCTCCTGATGAGAAAAAAGGAACTGCACAGCAACAGTAGAGGCATTTACTTACACTTTTGACAAAGTTAGTATCACCAGACACAGGGTTGCTCAGCAACTAATCACCAGAATTGTCTCAGGCAAGATTTTCTCAGGACTGATGTAACTTGACTGCTTTGGGCACTTTGGCCTTGTCTTGCCCTTCACATATGGCCAATTTCCAGCTTCAGCTATTCCCTACAGCAAATGAGATTGTATGATTTCTCCTAGGGCAGTAGTGTTGAACCTGAGCTGCACAGCTGGTTGTTTGTTACTAAAAGTTCTAAAAGGTTCACCATCACTGTCCTAGGGCTTCTCTTTTCTCCACACTGAGGTCCTGGATTTACAGTGAGTAGAGTCTACATCCCATGAAGGCAACTGGCTGAGGTGGATTCCACAGTCCATCCTAGTGTTCCCCGGACTCAGACAACCTCAGGTAAAAACCTGGCCCTGCTACTTACTGCTTGCATCCTTGGGCAAATTACCCAGATCTCCAACCCTCGGTTTCCTGTCTGGTGGGATGGTAGTACAGGTTAAACTTCCTTATTCAAAAATGCTTAGTATGAAGTCTTCTCTCAGACTGAGTTTTTCTCAGATGTTGGAAAGGGCATACATGCTGTATACTGCATAACACTCCAGTAAGTTTGCAGCACTTCACACATGCTAGCATTTCAGCAAATTAATACAGGATTATTCAATGTAAGTCATATAAATAAACATTATAAACAGCTCACCACCAGTTATGTTCAGGTGAGGCTCAATTCTGCTGCCAAATGAATTGGAATAAATTATAGATTTTAATGGTTTTTAAATTTTTGTACTATAGGAAAGGAACTCTGAGCCTAAAATGTTTGTATGTATTTCTGCGGTGTTTGGGTTTGCATTAAGTAAAGCAGCCCAAGTCACACTTCCAGTATTCAGGCCACATTCTTTAAATAAAGATTATTTAAAACCCAGGAGCGCTCAAAGCCATAGGAACAAGTGTAGCACATCTTGCTATAGCAAATTATCATGCGATTCTCTTTTTGTGCTCTTCTCAGGACATGTTACTGCTTTGACATTGAATTCTTTATTCAGTTTAAGTTCCTGGGCTCTTCCTAAGAGCACTCCCTTGTGTTCTCTCAACGTCTTTTCCTTCCTCTCCTTGTTTCTACCTGTCAAAAGCCCAATTTTGGTCAAATCCAATTCTCTACCCATTTTGTGCTTTACTCACACACCTGAATATTGCTGCAGTACTCAGTGAAAGCATTCTGAGTGGCCACATTGGAAACATGACTTTGAATTCAGTTATAGTCAAAGAGCTTTCTTGCTATGCTACTCTGTTGCCTTCATTTTCTGTCAGCCACTTCTCTTTCATCTGTTCCAACACCCTTGCTTTGACACTCATTCTCTTTCTCAGATGATAGCCTTGCTTCCTATAACACCAAGAAAACAGAAGCACTGAGAAAGAGGCTTTTAGAATCTCCAGCCATTGCATTTACCCAGTGATTTGCCGCTAGCCCTAAATTTTCCACTCTCTTCAGTCACAAAGAAGTGCAATGCCATTGAAACTAGTCCTTGAAAGATGAACTTGCCACATCTAGACTCTCTTCCTAAATGACTGCCAATAGCTTCTCAGTATTTCCACTTAATATCAGATGGAAACATAAATCCAAGTTGTCTAAAACTTAACAGCTTTCTTCCCTCCCCAAAGACATCGCTTCTCCCCTAGTTACCCTCCTCATAGTAAGTAGCACCTTGGTTTTTGTAGTTGCTCAAATTAAAAACTCTGTATAACCGCTAACCCCTAACTTTTCTTTCTCTCTATCTCCCAATCCATTAGCAAATCCTGCCAATTCACCTTCAAAGTGGATTCAGAAAATAAGCACTTGCTACCAGCTCCAGTGCGCCATCTCATACAAAATGCCCCATCACACGAATACAGTCACCACCAAGCTATTTTACAGGACTCCTTCCTCGTGCCCTGCTGTTCGTTCCTTCCCAGTCACTAGAGATGCCCTGAACACCTATAAAACAATAGTCTCTTCTGTTCAAACCTCCTACAAGACTGTACAGTGCAGAGCCCAGTCCTGCTCTGAGCTCTGTGACTGCTGATCCCCCTCTTCCTCGCTACCCCAACCACAAACATTTCTTGGTTGTTCCCCAACTCTAGTCGCATTCCCACCCCTGTCTTTGCACACAATCTCCTCACTCACTGGAACAATATTCTCCAGATATCACTGTGTCTTGATCCCAAATCTCCACCACATCCTTGAATACTGTCTGAGGGACAACAGTTCAATGACCACGCTCCTCCTCAAACAACTGCCTCCTCTAGTCTGAGTTTTCTGTCCCACGGCCCTCGTCATCACTCACTATGCCATCTATTTTACCTATTTGCTTGTTTATTGCATGTCTTTCCCCACTAGAAATTATCCTTCCTGAAAGATGATATTTATGCACTTTGTACAATCATTTCCCAATGCCTGCCCTTGAGCATTTCTTAAAAGAATGATTAAATTTTTAACATGAAGATGACACTTTTAAAAACTCCTCCTTTAGGGAGTGCTGGGTGGCCTTCTCACCTCCCCAGGCCTGGCACTGACAGGTTTCCATTCATTGTTTTATAAAGGGGAGGAAAACACAAAAACAATGAAAGAAGGAAGAAAGGGAAGCAAGGCTTTGTAAATAAGGAGAAGAGAGGTTGAAGGGAGGGGAGGGGATTGGGAAAAAAGAGGAATTCAAGATGTACCATGTCCAGGTACATTCACTGCCTTTTGTTAAAAGGAGTTAGTTCTTCACCAGGTAGGCTCAAGGAGGCTCTGTGTAACGTACTCAGTCACGGAGTGGGTCCTGGGATCACTCTCCTCCTTCCATTGCTGAGACATAAGAATAAACATAAACACAATAGACAGCAGCATCCTACTTTAATATGCTGTGCTTACAAACAAAGCAGTATGCTTTACTTGGGGATAATTAGTTATACCCGACTTAGAACCAATGAACTCTTCTTTGTATGTGATTCCCACCATGTACCACAATTGTACTCAGACCCAAAAGAACACAAGCAGGCTGACAAAAGAAGCAGGGAAACTGGCAGGGGTAAAAAAAAAAAAAAAAAAAAAGTCAGAAAATCTTATGGAATGAGAAAATGGGAGGATTCTTTTAATTCATCTTTCACAGGGAAAAAAGCACCTCCAGGAATATTTAAAATGAGAACACAAAGACAAAGTATAAACAACTTCTGTTTATACTTTAAATTCTGAATCACTAAGAAAGGCTTAAGCTAAGTTTACCGTATTTCATTTTATTTTCAAAAGCAAACTTTAAACTTTAGTTTTTAAATCATTGCCTTATTGAGATATACTTCATATATAATACCACTTGCCCACTGGGTTTTAATATATTCTACATCTGTACAACCATAACCACCAGTATGGAAAATTTCCATCACCCCAACAAAGAATTCCATACTGGTTGAAGGCACTGCCCCATGTCTAGGAAGCCTTTCCTGACTGGCTTCTTTTGCTTTGATATAGACTTAAAGTTTATCCATGCCAGAGCATGTAGCAGTACTTTTTAAAATTCAGCATATTTTTTAAAAAATAAATGTTATTTAATTTTCATATAACATATAAAGAATTTAGATGTAGCATACTAACTGTGGTCTCTAATATTTTTCTTCATGGAAAAGGAGCAGTGATCCTTTAAATTTGCCCTTTTCTAATAGCGTGTGTGTGTGTGTGTGTGTGTGTGTGTGTGTGTGTGTGTAGTATTAGAATTTCCATATATAAGTTCATGTTATCAATAAAGAGAAAATATCCTATCTTTCTGTTCTATATATGACATACTTTTTCTCTTGTCTAATTTCTCTAACCAGGACTTCCCATACTATATCAAATAAAAAGGGTAAAATTTGATATCCCTGTCTCATTTCTGATCCTTGAGGAAAAACTTTCAACTTTGCATGATTTATTGTGTAGTAGTTGTAGGTTTGTAATATAGAGCCTACATTATGTTGAAGTATATGCATTCTACATGTGTTTCTTGAGAATTTAATTCTGTCAAATAATTCTTCTGCCCGTACTAAGGTGATTGTATGGCTTTTTTTCCTTTGCATGGTTAATACAGTGTTTCACTTTTGATTTATGCATAGAAACCATTCTTGCATCTCTGAAAAAAGTCCTACTAGGTCACGGTGAATGATCATTTTGATGCATCATTGAATTCAGTTTGTTAGCATTATCGTGAGGATTTTTGCACTTGTGTTTATCAGGGATGTTAACCTGCAGTTCTCTTGAAATACCCTTGTCTCACTTTGTTATTAGGAAATCCTGGGCTTGTCAAATGTGTTTCAAGGTATTATTTTCTCTTGAAAGTTTTGAAAGACTTGAAAAGGATTAGTATTTGTTCATCTGGAAAGTTTTTGTGGAATTAATTAATTAAATCATCCACTTCTGGGCTTTTTCTTTGATGGGAAACATTGTACTACACATTAAATCTCCTTATGAATCTTATTAGGTATCTTACTTTTGATTCATTTCTGGTATAGTATAAATCTGTAGAAATTTACTCCAGTTTATATGATTTGCTGACGTGCACTCAGCGGCTCATGGCAGTCTCATTATGTCCTATATTTCTGTGGTATCAGCTGTAATCATCTCTCCCATTTCTGATTTTGTTTGAGTCATCTCTCTTTTTTTTTTTGTTAGACTACTTTTATTAATTTAATCTTTTCAAAAGCCAACTTTTAATTTCATTGATCTTTCTTATCTTTTCCTAGTCTGTAGTTTTCTAAGCTTTGCTTTGGTTTCTGTTGTTTTATTCCTTTCCCTGGGTTTGGATTGAATTCGTCATCTTTTTCTAGCTCCTGTAAGTGTAACTTGAGATTGTCCACTGAGGTCCGTTTTCTGTTTTGATGATTAAGGTTCCGATCTAGAACGTCCCCCAAAAGACTTCTGTGTTCAGAACGTGGGGCTTCTGGAAGGTGACTGGCTCACAGGGGCGCGATAGCTGACGTGCTGTGAGGAGGTGAGACCTGCTGGGAGGGGGCTGCCTGAAGGTGTAACCTGGAAGGATGCGTTCTTTCTCCAGCTTCTCCCTTCTCTTCCTACTTCCTGGTCGCCATGACACGAGCAGCTTTCCTCCAGCTAACCTTCCACGGAACCTATGGACTCAAATATCTAAACTCTCTCTGCCGAGATAACCCTCTTCTCCTTTCATTTGTGGATGTCAGGTATTTTGCCTCAGTGACAACGAAGTGACTAAAATGTTGGTGTTTATTACTAAAACATTTCATCTAAGGACTGCTTTTACTGCATCCCACAAGTTTTGATACATTGTACTTTTATTTTCCACTCAAGATATTTTAAATTCCACTTTTAATTCTGTCTTTGACCCACTAAATTTTCAAAAACATGTTATTTTCCACATATTTGAGAGTTTTCCAAGATCTTGTTATTTTTTATTTCTAATTTCATACCACAGTGGTCAGAGAAGACACCCAACATGATTTCAATCTGCTTAAAATTTATAATACTTTTAATGTGCTAACATATAATCCATTTTGGAAAATGTTCCATGTTCACCTGAAATGAATATGGATTCTGTTGTTGCTGAATCACATGTTATTAGGTGCATTTAGCTTAAAGCATAGTTCATGTGAAATGCTTCTTTCCTACTGTTCTGTCTAGGTGTCCAATGTTGAGAGTGCATTATTGAAGTCTCATATTACTATGGTTTTGTAATTTATTTCTCCCTTTAGATCTGTTAATATTTTCTTCTATATATAGGTGCGCCAATGTCGAGTGCATATTTATTTGTGATCAACATATTTATTCCATAAATTAATACTTTTATCATTACTATTTTATTTTTTTCATACTTTTTGATTAAACTCTATTTTGTTTGATGTAAGTATAATTACCCCCTTTTCATTTCCATTTGGGTGGAACACCCTTTTCACTTTTAATCTACGTGTATTTTTAGAGGAAAGTGAGTCTCTTAGTGTAGGGAGCATTCAGTAAATTTGTAGGATACAGTCAACATCCAAAAACCAGTAGTACCCATATGTACACAAACAACATATATTATCTAGAAACTGAATCAGAAAAGATTGCTATTTATAACAATATAAAATAGGAGTTAATTTAACAAAGGAGACAGAAGACATGTATTGTGAATACTTTAAGGCATTACTGAAAAAATCTAAAGAAGACATAAAGAAATGAAGATGTATCATTCATTCATGAGTTCAAAGAATTAACATTAAAATATCCATACTGTACCACCCAAATTTATTTAAATGTTAAGTACTATTATTACTAAAATTCCAAAGTCATCAAGAATACGAAAATTTTTGTGGAAACAGTGGAAAGCTCAAGTAACCAAAGCAACTTTTACCAAAAAGGTAAGAACTAAAGGCAACACATTCCCTGATTTTTAAAATATATAATAAAATGACTATAATCAAAGCAGTATCACACAAAAACAGACCCTCTGACCTAAGAACAGGATATAAAGTAAAAAATCAACCCAGGGGTTACTACTTGGGTCTAAAGATACCCCCAAATGCAAGGTGCTAGGCTTTTGAGAAGTAATCTGACCATAAGAGCATGAACTTCCTCAAAAGGTCATTCTATTCATTAGCTTATAGCTAAATCGATTATTATAAATTGGCTCCTAATTATGAGACAGAGGACCAGGGTGATGGTCTTGAAGAGCATATTTTGTCCCCAATAGTCTGACCTTTTTTGTCAGACTATTTTTCCTTCTGCATCCTGGCAGTTTTGAATGGAGTCGCTTTTCTCCACAAAGCCTGTCAAGATGATGCTCTGCCTCAGCTCAGACCCCCAGCAAGAGAACCAGTGACCATGCACTGAAGCCTAGGAAATCATTAGGCATCTCCCTTCCTTTAAGTTGTTTATCTCAGGTATTTGGTCACAGCAATGAAACCTGAGTAATACACCAACTGTTTATGGTCAATTGATTATCAACAAAGTTGCCAAAAACACACAATGAAGAAAGGACAGTCTCTTTGGTAATCGTGCTGCTAAAGCTATACACTCACAGATACAAAAATGAAATTAGACTCTTACTTTACACAATATTCAGAAACAGACTCAAAATGGATTTAATGATAAAAACCTGCAATGATAAATCTCTAAAAGAAAACATAGGGAAAATATCCTACAACATGTTCTGACCAATGATGTCCTGGGTAGGACTCCAAAACACATAGCAAAACCAAAAATAGACGAATGGAATTGCATCCAAATAAAAAAGCTTTTATACAGCAAAGAAAAAAATAATAGAGCATTTTTTCCCAACCCAGAAATTAAAAAACGTATCTCTAAATCATACTGTACCTAGTGAGGGCACATTATCTAAAATATACAAGGAACTCAAACAACTCACAGCAAGAATAACAAATAGCCCAATTAGAAAACTGACAAAGGAACTGAGCAGATTTTTTATAAGAATAAATATGAACAGCCAATAGAAATATAAAAAATGCTTAATGTAGCTAATCCTCATAAAAATTTAGATTAAAATAAAAAATGACATATCTTCACACTTGTTTCAACAAATATTATCAGAAAGACATGATAATAAGAACATGTTATACTGTAACAGTAAGTTTTACTGGTCTGTTGTGCTGCATGGAGGCCATAATTAATGATAATGTATTTTATGTTTCAATTTTGTTAAAATACATTTTTAATATTCTCAGAACATTACACTAATTATCTTATTGAATCTTTCCATAACACATACACAACCCAAAGCATCACGTTATAACTCACAAACATATGAAATTATTATTTCTCAATTAAAAATAAATAAAAGGAAAAATTGCATAACTGATGGTCTTGAAGGAAGATGGTACAGGCCAGTGTAGGATATCTTATGACAGAATCTTAGGAACTATTAATGAAGTAGTAGGGTCATGTCAAAAGGACCCAGGAACAAGGATGCATGGGCTTCCATTAACTCAATATTATTGCTCTTTTCTGTGTAGTTGTAAAAAAGTCATCATCTAAGAGTGAGGATAAGGGTGGTGGTACTGGAGGTTTGAAGACAAAAGTGTTGTAGGAAATAGTCCCTTAAAATAATAAGATAGCCGAGGGATTAGGAAAATACCTAGGAATAATTATTGTTTTGGTTATAAATTACAGTGAATTCCTGGTTAATTGCATACTGAAGAGGAGGCAGAAAACTCCCATCTGTCACTATTACTGATATATATATATATATATATATATATATATATATATATTAGTGATATATATAAGTGATATTAGTGATTAGTGATATGTATTAGTGATATATATATATATATATATATATATATATATATATATAAAGAAGGAACTGAGCATTTATCTAAACATTAAAAGTAACCACATAATCACAGTTGGTGGAGATTCCTTTAATTTGCAGACTATTTAAACTAACAAATGTAGGAGGAATTACAGAATTAAGAAAACATCATTTCCCAAGCTCTAATGCAAGTATAGAACTAGGCAGATATTAACAAGTTGTGTTAAAACTATTAAGTGATAGTTCCACGAGAAGCCAGGCCTGACCCACATTACTTTCTAGTGTCTCAGAGAAAAAGATTGCTCTGCAGGAGAAGGATCACAGAGCCATCATCCAGACTGAGCAGCACACCGGTGCATCCCTACTGGCAAATCAACTGGACGGCAAGCATCTTCTGATGGGATTCAACAAGAAACACACACAATCACCCATGTTATATTCCAGCCAAAACATTCAACTTGACTCTATCAAGCTTTCAGAGGCTTGATTCCTCTTTTCAGAAAACAGAGGAAATAAAACCATGCAGTTATGAACAAAAAGAAACAGAAGGATGAGAAGAAGCCAATAAAAGGAGGAAGAAATAATATTAAAATGAAGAAGACAAATGGAGATAGCATCCAATAAGATCAGAGGATGAACATAGCTAGTTCTCTGTGATACTTATGAAAGAAAAGCTGTTTCTAATCAAAATAAATTAAAAGAATTTAATGGCGAGATATATTGTGAGCAATATTTTGAGTTTGTGTGTGATCTAAGTATGAGGTACAGTGACAACTTTTAAAATAAAAAGATAGAATTTGTTGGGGAAAGTTATAAAAGACAAACATTGTTGTCTCACTCTGTTCAAAATACTGTGTGTGTGTGTGTGTGTGTGTGTGTGTGTGTGTGTAGGCAACTAGGTAGACAGATGGCCAGCTAGGTAAACATACAGATTTATAAGCATATACAAGGATGATTTTTTTGGTATTAGGTCTTACTTTTAAAAAACTTTTGGTTCCCTTTTTAAAAACCTTTCTAATTATCCTCAGTGTACTTTTATTTCTGTAATAATAAAAGACTGTGAAATACAATAAAAATTAAATTAGTTGCCAGAAACTAAATGATAAACAATATTTTAAAACCTAAAGTATCTTAAAGTATCCTAAATGCCTGCTGGTAAATGTAGCAATCATACAAAAATGAAAATAATACAATTTTTAAAGTATATGTTTAAAGATATAAATCCTAAAAAATGATGAAAATATGAAAAAGTCATCTCCAGATCATACATATAAGTTCACATATTTAAATGGCAGTAGACAGGAGATAATGAAGTATTTGTAAAATGAGACAAGGCATTTGTACCCTTGAATGCATAATGAATGGCTACAGCTGTAAGACAAGGCCTTTCCAACAAAAATCTAAGGTATTTTCAGACCTAGGATTAACCAGTGTAGAAAATAGAGTATGAAGTCATTCTTAAAACTGAGTTAGAGGTGTCTGAGGCAGATATTTCTAAGAATTACATAATTTTCTGCCTTATTTCAAAATGTTCCTTTCTGTTCTTAACAATCTACCCAGCAGAAAACAACCAGAGCCTAATTTACAGTTTCATCAGTGTCTTGTCAACCTGAGTGAAGGAAAATGCCTAATGCCAGTCTACTCTAGTCATCTGCCCCATATAGGGACAGGGTGGACAACTTAGGAGCATTTGTCAAGTTCAAAATCCAAAGGAAAGCGTTCACATCCAGTGACTAACTGAAACTAAAACATAAGACTGTAAAATGTTTCTTCTTCCAAACCTATCATGAGATTATAAAAAGGCTATTTACAATTGTTGCTTTTAACCAGTACATAATACCCAGGTTTTAGGAAAATTACAAGCTATACTATAAGAGAAAACCAAAGTTTAAAAACACAGAGTAAACATCAGTATAAACTTGGATATACTGTATATACAGTATAAATAGGGACATTGGAATTATTAAACAGGGAATTTAAAACAGCTATGATCATGAAACTAATGGCTCTTTCAAATAAAATAAATAGCAAATAAGAAAAAATGGTTAATGCCATCAGAGAAGTAGAAATTCTAAGAAATAAAACAAATTATTATCACTATTTAAAAGCCATTGAAGCCAGGTATAGTGGTGTATGCCTGTAATCCCTGCACTTGGAAGATTGAGGCAGGACGATCTTTGTGAATTTGAGACCAGCCTGGGCTATAAAGTGAGCTTAAGGCCAGCCTGAGCTGCATAGTGAGACTCTGTCTCAAAAAGATAATAAATAAATAAATAGATAGATAGATAGATAGATAAACCATTGAAACAGAAATAAAGAATTCCTTTAATGAGGTTGTCAGTAGATTATACACAGTTGATGAAATAATCTCTGAGCATGAGGATATCACATGAGAATTTCCAAACCTATAAAAAGAGGTTTCCAAACAGAAAAATATCAGAAAAAAAAGTGACAACAGGTAAAACATGCCCATGAGAACAGCATAAGGACAAAGAGCAAAAGTAGAAGAAATATTTGAAATAATAACGACTGAGAATTTCTCTCAAATTAGCCTCAGATATCAAACCAGAGATCCAAGAACCTCACATGGACCCCGAGCAAAACAAATGCCCAACACCCCTCCACACACACACACAAACAGGTTATATTGTATTTAAACTACAGAAAATAAAGACAAGATAAACCTGAAAGCAGCCAAAGTAGGATAAAACATCATCTATGGAAGAGAACTCGTAAGAATTGCATCCAATTTCTCCTCAGAAATCAAACAAAATAAAAAGAATGGCATTAAATATTCAAAATGTTGAGAAGACTCTTGATGAACAGAGCACCCTCATGATCCAATCAACTTTCCAAAACCCAAACCTCTTAATACGTGTGATTTTAAGCAAACATTTTAGGTCTAAACCATAACAGTTATGAATGTATATTGCAAACTCTTTAACAAGCACCAAAATAAAACTTTAAAAAGTGGAACTGATACGCCAAGGGAAGAAAATAGAATCACATAAAATGTTCAGTTACAACCACACAAACAGAAACAGTAAAGATAAAAGAAGAGCAAGAGCAACACATGGAAGCCAATAACAAAATGGCAGATATTAATTTCATTACATTAATAATTGTTCTGAACATCAATGTCTGAATGATCTATTAAGAGAGTTCATCAGAGTGGATCAAGAAACAAGACATGACTGTATGTTATATATTTAAAAATTACAAAGATACATTACAGTAAAAACAAAGGAATGGAGTAAGATATAAGATCCTAACACTGAAGAAAATAGGAGTGGCTACTTTTCGTTTTTAAGAAATAGACCTCAGTCAAGATAAGTTACAAGGACATTTCACGATAAAGAGTTCATTTTCCAAGAAACCCTAACAATCTTTAAATGTGTGTATGCAGCAACAGAGTTTCAAAGCCCCTGAGTCGAAAAGCTGGTAGAAATACAAGAAGCAGATGAATCCACTGTTACAGTTGCAGGCCTAAGCACCTGTCTTGTAGAAAGAGACAAATCTGGCAGCAAGAAAATCAGCAGGGCCACAGAAGAATTCACCTACGTCATCAATCAACTGAGTGTCATTGGCATCTGTAAACTACTTGATCTAACAATATCATAGTGTACGTTCCCAAGCTCACAAAACACATTCACCAAAGAGCCCACTTTCTGGTCAGAAAACACAGTTTACAGAATTTAAAAGATTAGGAAAAAAATACTAAAGTACTTAAGAAGTTAATCCACATGCTTCCTAGTGGCACACTAAAAGAAAATGTCTCAACAGAAAGTTCTAAAAATGTTTGAACTCAGTGAAAAAATGTCAATGAACTTTGAAATTCTTAAGCAGTCATTCATTAATTTTTTATAAAACAGAATTAATATTCAAAAATATGCAGTATTGTATTTTAAAATAACATACAACATTATGAATTCTGGTTGTATAAGAAAACATGCCTGAACAAAAAAAGCAAACACAATGCTCCCTACTTTGAAAATAAAGTCTAAACACGCCATGATTAGACCATTGTTTTAGAAAAGATTAAAGATTATATCTGTGATCCTTTCAATCCAAAATTATTATAGAAACGTGATAATATAGTGAATGAATGCTCCACACAAAATTCTAATCCACCTATTCTCTGATGTGATGTTAGGAAATTAGCTGAAATTGTGCCTCTCAATTTCCTCAACTGTCAAATGCTGTAATTTCTGTCCTGTCTGCTTTATAAAAGTATTGCAAAACTGTTTTCGTCTATTTTATGCATATCAATCAAGGTAAAGATTACATACAAGGGCTTTTAAAATTTATAAATAGACCAGGTAGGCTTAAGGCTTCTGATGAAAGGCTTCTGATACCCATTAAAGTCCTTTAAAGTGTTTAAAAATATGTGCAAATAAAATATTATTATTAAATTTAAGCTAAATATACTAGGTGATTATAAGCTTTATTAGGTTATTGTTCCATGTGGTCTCATTAAGTAAATTTTTAATAAGAATACATATTTTAATGTATACTTTTATACACACTAGGCAACTTAAAGTTTTTTCTATAGCACTGGAGTGCCTTTTCATTTCAAACTAAGTTTAGAACATTTAAGTAAATCAGGGTATAATTAATAATCATGATAAGTATAAAAGTTTTGTCACCACATTAGTATTAAAAAAATTCCAAACTATTGGTCCAGAATCAATAGTCAGAGGTGAATTTATTTTAAAAATTTGGGAGATTGTATTACCTTACAATTCACCGCAAAAAGAAGTGTAATGTTTCTAATCTGTTCTGTGCATGAAGGTTATAGAAAACTTGAAGTCCACATTAAATCCCACATAAAATGTACCATAGTTATTCAGAGCCTAAAACCGCTGTTCCACTTAGCTTACCATACTTAAGCAATTTGGAGTACGGTATATTTTTCCTCCCTTTTTACCATGAGTGCTTGCGTCCATCTCCCCAGCCCCACTTCCTTGGGGCACAAGAGACATTTTAAAGACAGGAATCCAACGACTTTCTTCAAGGGTCATTTGGAAATGTGGGAAATGTAACAATTCTTACTGATAGATTTCCACTCTCAGGGACTGGGGACCACAGCCTCTGGTAAATGGGTCAGGGAAACACAGACGCGGATCTATCAGCCAACCTCGCTGAGCACATCGGAAAGCACTGAACTCCTGACCTGCGCCGTGACTCTAAGTAAAACGCCCCTCCTCCGTCTCTGCTCCTTGGCACTGAGGTGGTTTTGGCTTTGCTTACTTTTGTCTATACTCTGTATCCACGTGACCCCCCCCCCTTACAATATCAAGTCACATTTATTTTTGTTCTCCACATCTGTGCTTCCCAGCCCTGTTGATAGCGCTTCATGGCAGGACGAACTAAGGAAAGAAAATAAGCAGAGCATGTGGGGTTCCTGGGAATCCACATGGAGCTTTCTTCCTTTGATGTCCTAAGTGATGTTTCTCCTCCAGAGCTTCCTCTAAGCATCGTGGAAAATATTAGAGGCTGAAGCCATACCAGTGTAGAGTGTGGGAAGAGGAAAAGAGAACAAGGAGAAAACTCCAAACCTTGAATTAAAAATAAAGATTCTTTACACATCCGTAAATACTAAAGCAGACATTAGAAAAAACAGGGAGTCCGAGGGACTTGTGCACACTGCATATGCAAATGTGTATATAAGTAAAACTGCTGGTATATTTAACTCATGGTAGAAGTGCTCTTCAGATGAGTATCTACTAAGAAAATAAAAATAAAAGCATTGTATTACCAAGGAGAACAAATATTGCTGCAAAACTTAACACCTTCTGAAGTTCCCTGCTAATATTGATGTCTCAGAGGTTGAAGAATTGAATTACAGTAAGCCTTCCTCTCCACACAATTATTAATTAAATGATATTCAGTACAGATCCGCTCACTGAGCGGCCAGTGCATAGACCTTTCAGTAGCTTAGTCGTGACCACCTAAAATCTAGGCTAATTTTAAAAAAAGAATAATGAGAAATTTTCTGGGCATTTAGGTCTATCTTTAAGAATGACTTTAATTTTACATCTTATAGCTTCACTCTCTGTGTTTCTTGCAGTAGAAAATAATCAACTTATAGTTAGGTTTTACTCAGTTATCTTGGCCCTCAAGCAATTATAGCAAACAATTTGCAAATTTGAATGCTATGTTGTTAGACAGGGACAGTATCTTTCCTCCTCTGTCTCCGCTCTCAAAAACTCTAGAAATGGGTTCACGGCTACGAATCTGGAAAAGGTGCATAGTGTCTAAAAGTGTTAAAACTGATCTCAGAGAAAAAGACTCCTTTCTCAAGCAACGAAAAACCAGGGAATCATTTCATTGTAACAATCCAGTAACCACCAGATGCTTAGAATTCCATGTGTTTTAAGGACCAACCATTCAGTGACTCCTTTGACACCCAAACTATGCCAATAATTCAATGTATTAGTTGGATGCAAATTTTATACAATGAGGTATGGAAAGCAAACTGTAATTGGGAGTACCAGCGTGAATGGAGCTCTATCCTTTGACAGAGCCCATTGTTGAACTCCAGCCTGAACCTCTGACCCTTTACTTTGCAAAGACACAATAGCCTTTGATATGAGATGGTGGGAAACAAACTTAGAGACTCATTTCACATTCAGTTGCAATTCATCAGTTTGGCGGGGATTTTTAGCAGCCTTAATTGCCACAGCAATTGATGGTTAAATCAATTTGTGCCGGTGACAGCATGGCTGGCCTCTAGACTGTAACAATCCAGGATTGCACCGGGCAGAAAAGACTGCTATTCAGACGTGCACAGCTCCTCCCGGGCGCGGTGAGAACGAGGAGACGGAGACTCTCACAGGGCAGGCCCGGGAGCATGCGCATTCTTTCCGTTTGCCTGCACAGCGCAAGGGCTTCTTTGTAAAGTGGTGCAGTAGACTTTTTTTAAAACCTGTTGTTACAAGTGAAAATATACAGTAGAAGACAGAGTTTCTAATATTTAGCTATCTCCTAAGAGAAAGTAGCAAACCAGAAAGAATTTAACCTTTGTTCCTTGATCAGAATGGGTGGTCCTACTTCTGCCACCACTAGACACCCCTCCTCCTATGAAAACAGAAAGGGAGAGAAAACCAAAAGGAGAGATTATGACGGAGGAGGTTTGCATTTAGGGGGAAAAGATAAGAAAGAAATTAAAACACCAACATTCTTTACATGTAAAAACGGAGGAAATATTGCTCCCTCTTCTGTTGATCAAAGGTAATTTTTTTTCCAAACGGAACACATTTCTTTTAAAATGTGTATATTTGCCATGAAAAAAACAAAACAAAAACTGATACTGTGAACATAGTGGGGACAGCCAGATTGGTTTATGCAATTTATTTATAATAAAAATACCAAGCAAATACTTTGTTGAGCCTAGATTTTAAGGTTGAAAAATCTATAAGCCAACTGATTATTTTTAAGGTGTGGAAAAAGGGACAAAATGTTTCATCAACATAACCTTTGTAGTAGGAGAATTGAATGTCAGAATGGGGAGTTAGACCGTAGACAACACAAGTGTACATCTGGTCACATATATTACCGCCTGCCTTCGAAATAAAATACGACATGTGAAATATCTACCTCGAAGTTCAAATAGTGAGGCATGTTCATATAGTAGTTAAACCTTTGAGTAGTAATGGCCAGAATAACTAAAGGCCCACAGATGTAGTTTAATACACTTCTGAGATGTGAATGCTAATTTAAATAACTGTGTATAATCTTTTAAACATTTGGTAATAGCTACAATTCTTCAAATCAGAAGTTCTCCACAGAAATGCAGAAATCAAGAATACCAAGTACCGTATTAGATTCAAGGCTTCCTGAAGCGACTATGAGGCTGGAGTCTCCATGGCACTGAGACTCCTTTTTGCCCTACTGAAAGCAGTTCAACGCCAAGATGAAGAAAGGGAGAAGAAAATCTCCTTCAGAACATGTGTGATCCATGGGAAATGGATTATACCAAACATGCAGCTATAGCACCGTGGAAAGAAATGTAAACAACATTTTCCAACAGATTTGTCTAAACATTGAAAGAATATTGAGGCTCTGCAGAAGAGGCCTTGGCACTGATTCCAGAAGCCGTGCTCGGTAACTGAGGAGGGGGGAGAAAAGGAGATGAGTTCCCATAGCAACGCTGAGGCTGAGCAAATGGAACAGGCATACTTGTTCCCAAGGGAGGCGGGAGCAGAGCGCAGGGAAAGTGGAGATGGAGAGGGGGAGGGGGCGCGGCTCCTGCAAGGCCCATTTATGCTGAATAAGTGTTTTGTGTAAAGCCGTGACATGAACCACAGCAGAGTGTATATTCCTAGAGATCTCAGGGCCTCTTGCTAAGTACTGCTGCAGTGATTAAAAGGCCATTTTATCTGGAAAAATATGTATATCATAGTTTCTATTTTAGGTATAGAAAGACACTGAATTCATTGTGGTGCACGTGTTGTTTTGTACCTTCAAAATAAAATATATGCACTGACTAGAACTTGTCATAGATTTTTTTTTCCTTATCCTTAGTCCTGGGAATCAAGTTTATATGGAAAAGAACAAAAACATTATTTCCTTCTCTTAACTGCAAATGCGGAGAGGTGTAGTTTCTCATATTTTTGATGAATGTGAAAGTCTGATCCAGAATTCTGACATTTCATACGTCACAAAGAAGTACCCCAGTTGTAATGAACTAGTCTAAATATGTATTATTTGTCATACTAAAAGTAGTATTATCTCATTCTTAATGGCTCAACATAATAATGAGAACCATTCAGGCATGAAGAGGAGGTGAGAGACGGAAGGCTAACTCTCTTCAATGCTCTAGAAATATACACATAACTGCTAAAGAAAAGCCTTTTCATTAGAAGTCAGATCACGGCGAAAGCGAGCACTGAATAAAATTATTCTGATAAAATATGGGCTTAACTGCACAAGACTTATTTTACGTTATTGCTTGATGATTTTAGTAATCAAAAATTCTGTTGAAGTAAAACAATGTTTGTATTCCTAGGTTCTATTAGAATCCTGGAGCTCCCGCACGCACACATATACTTCTGTTTAAATGCTATTTTTCACATTCTATGATTCAGCCTCAGCCAAGAATAAGCCCTTCCTCACTGTTTACCTGGATGCATTTCAACCCCTTCCATTCCCAATTCTCCCTCTATTTATTCCTGTAAGACTTCAGTTTCAGTTTAGCCCAATGGAACCTTCATTCATTTGCCAGTAGATTTTATTACACTTAATGTCTTCATAGAATGATCTTCCCATTGTATCCACGTGCTCGTCTTTTTCTTCTGAGCTGGAGATTGTTTCTCTTTCTTTATATTTCAAGAATCAATAGCTCAGAGTTTCCATGAATATTTTTAGACCATTGTTCTTTAACACTTGATTTAAAAGGTAGGATGCCTATTTATTATAAGCAGAAACTCTTGTTCCCCAAATCAGATTCTCTTCAGAGCTTCATGTTGCCTCACTACGTGGCTCAGCAAAGCTCTTTGCACTGCCGTGTTTGTCAACTAGCCGTCTCCATATAACTGCACACTCGCTGAAAACATCTGCTTGTGTTGTTCCTCTCAGCGACTAACATCTTAGGATACGTTGATGCCTACCTTGAGCTGAATCCCAGTATATCACTAACCTCTACTTCAGTCATTATTTCCTGTGGGAGAGAATATTTATAAACAAACAGTAACTAAGTAGATTTAACAAGAGAATGCTAGATAGATGGTAGATTGATAGACAATGCTAATTGATTCAGTTTCATCTGACGTGTGCAGAAATGAAGCATGACAGTGTGAGGGAAAGAGGTAATAGTTTGAGTAGAGGTGAAGGTGAGGGTACAAAACTTGAGCAATTACTCAAAAGTTGTTTGCTGAAGTGCAAAAGAAGAAAAAATAATCAACAAATTACTAAAACCATGAGTCATAAATGATTAAGCTTATTCCAAGGTAACATCTGATGTGAGTCTGTCCATGCAAGTGGAGTGAATCTGCAAGTCTAATCACTTACATAAATAGAGCAGAGTGGAGTGAGAA
This sequence comes from Dinomys branickii, assembly GCA_004027595.1. Taxonomy (NCBI): domain Eukaryota; kingdom Metazoa; phylum Chordata; class Mammalia; order Rodentia; family Dinomyidae; genus Dinomys; species Dinomys branickii. The sequence continues at coordinate 34,505 of PVLD010007100.1, read as the reverse complement.
CAGGCCGCACAATAATAAGTATTGGAAAGCTGAATTGTACTGAGCCATCGATCAATATTTCTCAGTGCATTTTCTGTTGAAAGTTATGTTAAATAATTATATAAATCCATAAAAGCTTTTACATAGTTTTCAAATAAAAGCACAAGAAACTGCTTGGTAAATCAATTGGGATTTTTTTTCCAGAATGAGAACCAAATGACTTTCTTCAGGGTGAAATCGATGAATTTGCTTGCCAAAGGTAGAGAAGAAACTAACGCAACTGGGGCAGCATTCTAAACTATGTTCCTCATAGCATGAACCGGCATAAGATGTACTGTTTTTGAAAGGTTTATAAAGAAATCACCAAAGTGAAAGGGTGTGTGTGTTGGAAAGAAAGTGAAATTAGTTGGACAAAAAATATATAAGTGAATTTCACATAATATTAATGGTAATTTACTACAGCAATTGTTCTTATATCCATGTGCTAACATGGATATTATTTTACAGTTCCATAGTATCAATTACATATACAATATGAATTAGACCCTTATATGTGCAGGATATGCATGAGGAAAAACTGCCAGGTGACTGTTTGCCTTTGAAAATTTACAGAGGTGTGGTTTGGGGATATTACAACTAGTTTCCAAACGGGATACAAACTTGCAATATTAATTTAGACAAACATTGACACATTTTCAAGTACGTGTACAGCAATCAAATATATTGGTACATATATAGAACCGATTGGGCCTTCTTATCAACCCATACATTCTCTTTCATGGAGAACTGTTGCTAATGCACATCTCTTGCTGTAGGTTCAGTATTGGAAAAGTATGATACTATTTCAACATAAATAATTAGGACTACTATATATATATAATTTTTAATATTCGAAAGACTTATAAGTAGGGAAGTAACCATAAAAATTCACTGGGTGTTGAAAGGAAAGATACATCTAGGTAGGAATATAGCTCATTGGTACAGGGCTTGCTTAGGGTGTGAGAAACTCTAAATATGATCCCAGTACCATGAAAGGATGGGTGGATGGAAGGAAGGAGTGAAGGAAGGAAGGAGAGAAGGAAGGGAAGGAGGGAGGGAAGGAAGGAGAGAAGGAGGGACAAGAGAGGGAAGGAGACAGAGAAGAAGGAAGAAGGGAGGGAGAGGAAAGAGAAGGGAAGGAAAAATATATGGTTGTTCTTGAAATACTTAGATATTATATAAACAACTATTAAAGACACTAATAGTGTCATAACTACTCCAAGAGACTTTTTCAAACACCCTATTTTAAATAGCCTGCATTCATCACTTAAGCAAAAGGAGTCAAAATGCTCTAACATTGGGAATCATTTTTTAAAATCTGTGCAGATTTCTTAGAAACATGATTGTTATATTAGTAGGTCAGCTGCTGAAATTTCTTCTCAAGCCATTAGTGACTTTTTTTATTCACTGGAGAAATTGACACTATATTTTAAAGGTTTTCCTTTTCAGCTGAGCTCATAAAAACATAACATAAAATTCTCCATCAATAAAAGATAAAAAAATAAAAGTATTAACTTAATCACATATACATATATTTCAGTTTATATTTATGTTGTACAACAGATCTTCATAACTTTTTCACTTAGAAAAACTTAAATGCTGTGCCCATAGACAACTCCCTCTCGTGTTCTCCTCCCTAAGTCCCTGGCACCCATCACTCTACTTTCTTTTTCTCTGAGACCGTTCCATAAACCTCATAAAAGTGAAATCACACAGTATTTGTCTTTTCTTCTTTTTTTTTTTTTTTGACTGTCTTAGTATCATGTACACAAGGTTCATATATGTGGTACCATGTAACAGGAGCTCTTTTTAAGATGCAATAGTATTCCACCATATATTACACCACTTTTTGTCCATCCATTCTTTGTAAATTCATTGCTTCCATTGGTTGGCTATTGTCAATAATCCTGTGATGAACATGGTGTACAAGACTCTCTTTGAGATCTTTTTTCAATTGTTGGGTCATGTATCTATGCAAGTGAACTTTCTAGATAAATTGATAACTAAATGTGTAAATATTTGAACAACGACCATATTATTTCCCACAGCAGATGCACCTTTCTATATTCCCAACCAACAGTGCATAACGATTTCAATTTCTCCACATCCTCAGTAGCACCTGTTATCTTCTGGTTTTTTAAAAAAGAATAGCCATCCTGATGAGTGGGAGGGGATATTTTACCACGGTGTTGATTTACATTTTCCTGATACTTAGCGAGTATCTTTTCACATGTTTGGTAGAAGTGTGTATATTTTCTTTGGTGAAATGGCTCTTCAAGTCATTAGGCTACTTTTAACCCTGGTTGTTAGATTTCTGTGGTTGTTGAGTTGTAGATGTCCCTTAATATGGCCTTGTCTGCCTACTTTTGCTTTTGTTGCCTTGCTTTGGTGTCATGTCCAAAAATTTGATCAGATCCAATGTCATGAAGTTTTTTCTTCTTCTAGAAGTTTTATGTTTTCAGGTCTTATGTTTAATGTGAGTTATTTTTTGTCTATGGTATAGTGGCCATTTCATTCATACTTAAGGTTTCCTCGACCCTTTTCTTAGAGAATTTACCCCTTCCCCACTATGTGAACTTGGCACTCATAAAATGTTTTATAATGTACACAAGAGTTTTATTTTTAAACCATGTTCATATTGTCATGAACAACATGTTACATCCATATAGGTGGATGTAACTAAAGATGAAATAGAAATTCATCTTTGTACATAACAAACATCCATAGTGCTGGAAATAGTTTTAGTGAAAAATTTATCCAAGTTTTTGGACATGCAATCAACCAAATATTCAGCACTATTTGATAGCCATAGAATATGTCCATATTGCCAACTTATGATTGTAAAAATAAAACTAATTTAATATAAATAAAGACAAAGAATAGAGAACTACTCAGTGTGTTTCCTAACCTGTATTTTAGGATATCTACAACTGAGTTTCCAATACTTCAATGAAAAACTAGGAAAAGTGCTCTCACTTAAGTGAAAAAATGATCACTATTGCTAACACATGTAAAATACTGTTTACATTTTACTTTATACTAAAATGTTTTCTAATTATTTCAAAACATTTGCTTATGATGCCCACATGTCTGTTTAATGATCTGTTTAAGACATTTTTCAAATATCTTTGACACAATTTGTAAAGCTTTTAACATACTTTGCAAAGTTCTTTTGAATCTATAATTGAACAACTGCAAAAACAGTGCCATCCATAAGAAATATAATGCAATCCACATGTGTAGTTTTATTTTTCTAATACTCATGCTAAAAAAGTAAAAGGCAAAATTAATTTTAGTTATACATTTTATTGATCTAAATATACCCCAACTATTATTTCAATATAGAATAAACTTTAAAATATTAATGTTCTGCATTCCTTTTAGATTTTAAATCATAAAAGTATGACTTGCACCTTATGTGTTTATAGCACACTGCAGTCTAGAATAGACATATATGACTACACTACATTAACCTGCATGCTCCTAAAAGCTTATAAATTATCTTATTTTAACCTTCTATCCATTCAGTTTTTTCAATATTTTTATTTCATTAAATATAAATTCAAATTCCACTCTTTAACCTGGTATTCTTAACTTGGAATTTAATCTCAGTGACTTTTATCTTTTCATTTTGCTTTGTTTTGTGTTGTCTTCATTTTAATTTATGAGCAAGTGCGTGTGGTGCAGAACGTTTCCACTCCTTGTGGGAGGTTGGCACGTGTACATATCATCATCCCTTTCTCATCCTCTTTCCTGTTCCTCCCTGACCCCTCTGCCCACAGCCCCCTTCCTTTTCTTTTTGTGTTCATTTTTGTAGTAAATAGTGTACACATTCCTCCTGTGGAGTTGGTACATAACTGTCTTGGTTATTTTTCTCTCGTTGCTGAGACAAAATATCCAATGCCCAAAATGAAGAAAGGAAAGATTTATTTAGCTTACAGTTTGTGGAGGTTTCAGTCCATACTTGGCTGGCTCAGAGGCAGAGTAGCACCTGGCAGAGGGCAAACGTTCAAGGCAGCAGAGCACAGCAAAAACAACCAGCAAAAGGGAGGAATGGCAGCAAAGCAGCCTCTTTCTCTCCCTTACATTGTAAACTGGCTACCCCCACCCAGGGGGTGTGTAGCTCTCACACAATGTCCATGCTCTTCTCTTCTATAGGCTCAGGAAGTATACAAAGTAAGCACCTTGGCTTCCTGCTGAGTCACTCAGCCAAACCTCTAGACTTCCCAAGTTGACACAATATATCAACCATAACAATAACACATCCCAGTTCCTTTGGGCCATCATCAAGAAATCAAATGACAAATAATAGTAACAACAGAGGTTACTGGGAAAAGGAGATTCTTCTACTCTGTTGGTGGGAAGGTAAACGATTAAATCAGTATGGAGGGTCCTCAGAAAACTGAAACTAGAAATTCCATTTGTACCAGCTATCCCCCTTCTAGGCATCTTCCCAAAAGAATTCAAGATGTCACATTACAGTGGTCCATGCACACCCATGTCTATAGCAGAACAACTCATAATAGCTAAATCCTGGAAACAGCCTCCATATATCTATCAACAGGTGAAGGGATAAGAAAATGTGGTATTTACCCACAATGGAGTACTATTCTGCATTAAGGAAAGATAAACTTGAGTCATTTGTAGGACAATGGATACATTGTGTGATCATAATTTTAAATAAAATAAATCAGACACACAAGCTTAAATATCACATGGTTTCTCCTATGACTTTTATCTTTTCAGGCCTACTCTTTTCATGCATTCTTCATTCTTTCTGGCCTACATTAAGAAAGCTCTCAGCTTCCCTGATTTCTAATCAGTCTGGTTCAACTACCAGATTATTCCACAATTTTGGTCCAATTTAAGGACTCATTTTTCAATTTTTTGTCTGGAACCATGAGCACCATTGGAGAAAGTGTGCAGCGGTGCTGGTGGGTGACCCTCACATTCTCCCTCTTGTGCTGGCTGGAAGGAGGAGGCCTTCTCTGTCCCATTTCATATTAAGGTCATTGTATTCTCTCCTGGCCACCTTCTCCCGTCCTTGCCTCAGGGAGCACTCCACACTGTTGTCCTCCCTCCAGGCCCTGCCTGCTTCTCTCTCCTTCACCTTGGAGAATAGTCTCTCTCCCTACTTCTGAAAGTACAGAGGGTACCAGGAGCGCCTGACTGGTGCCTCTGTAAGGCAGATCACCACTGAGTTTCCTCTGGGATTTTGTGTAGACAACCAGAGGACAGAAACCAGTCAGCTTAAATAGTGAACTGATTATTCACCTTCCCAAAGAAGTTCACATGTGACTTTAAGAAAATATTTCCAGATCTAGTCTTACCGCTTAATAATCTCTTTCTACAATCTACTCTTTTGGCTTCAGAAATTTACACTCTGTAGTTCCAATATAATATACAGCAAGCATCTGAGTGCCGAATAGATACTGAGGAAAGGAAGATCTGCATGTGCAGCACCAGGTGGCCTCTGTTCCCTTCTGGCTCTGCAATCTCAGACACAGATCAGAACCAGCCTCAGATTCTGTCTCCTCATCTGCTGAGCTGGGATAATAATAACCATTTTGGAGACTTGCTTTCAAAGATTAAAGGAATAGAGCCTGAGTGGGGAAGCTTCTCTGACAGCAGTGCCTGTGCTAGAACAAGGGACTTAATTTCTATATGTCGTTTTAGACATGGGCAGGGACACGGAGGTGGTGGTAGCCTCTTGGCAGGCTGACACACCCATTTGCATGCCTGGATTCCCTGGCAAACTGGCTTCCTGTGGGACTGGCCTGTCAGAGACACTGGTAAAAGACTAAAGGTGGAAGGAGAGGAAAAAGAGTGTATTTCTTTATTTATTTTTCTGTTCCTGAAGCAGATTTGTACATGCTTCTAGTGTACCTCCTATATACCACCTATTTAACATTCCTGTCATTGATTCTGCAAAAACCACTTTATCTCTGAGTCTCTCCGTCCCTAACACCCTAAGTACAGAATGATCCCATGAGATTCCTTCCATGAATTATAATATTTAGTGATTCCTGTTTTCCAGTGGGCTTTGGCTGGCACAGCCATGATTAGTCTGAACAATCTTTGAAAAATAGATGAGGATTATAGCCTGAAAGTGAGGAAGAATCTGATAAACCTATTTATTTTCAATGACCTAGTTCTTATACTTTCTTAAATTCAAATGTTCATTATATTAATTTCATTTCTTAATGCCATGAAAATTTCAGTTTCCAAAGAAACTCAGACCTCATGAAATGAATAGAATGGGAGATATACAATTTGGTGGCCACAGTATACCACAGTTGGGCTTAACAGCTAAGCCGCAGGGTCAAAATTGTATGCATTGAGTTACACTGTGCCAGACCAATGGTATTTTATGATCCCATGTTCAATTTTCCCACAGCATTTTGCCCCTCGGCTAATGGCTTACACTATTAGAAAGTCCCCCGGTCCCTGCAGGCCTTATGTGCTGGAATGTTGAGGCTCCTAATGTTAATTTTAACCATGTGCTTCCCTCTGTGTTCTACACCATAATAGTTCAAAGCAGATGCACATGTGAAAAAATAGCATTTTCAAGAAATGCAACGGAAGCGTTTCCTAGGCCTGTGCACCGAATCGAAATTCATTTCTCCTACCTCCCATTATTTCTCAGAATTCTACAGGCTTTACTCACATTGTGTCAAAGCTGCACTAACATCCCTTTTCTGATCCAGATCCTATCCCAGACCCAACATTACATTTAGTTCTCCTGTCTTTTCAGACTCCTTCATCAGAGGCAGCTTTTCAGCCTTTGTCTTTCATGGACTTGACACTTTGATCCTATTGTTGTACAGATTGTCTATTTGGGTTCCTAAGCTATTGTTGAAGCTAAGGAAGCTGGGCCTTAATTGGTAGGATGTCCTTAATAGAAAAAATATAAAGACCAGCACAGAAATACATCTAAACTGGCCAGAGACCTGGGCTCTTGATAAAGTCCAAGGGCAGCAAGGTTGTGGTGATATGGCCCATCTGTTACCCTCTGCACTTCATACCCTTCCCCCATCAGCACTCCTATTTCAGAGCCCTGTGGATTTGTAATCAGTTAGAGAAATATTTCATTCTGTGGATAATCTCTATTAATGTGATCTGTCAAGCATTCAACCCTAAAACAATTATTGAGAGGCATATGAAGGAATTTAGTTTGTTTCCCTATGTGTGTTTCTCCTGAACATTTCCAGCTAATTGGCTGCAGATGAAATTTCCTGCATGGATTAAAAAGCATAAGTGCCACATTTCTATTGTGATATGGGTATGATATGCCATGGTTCCATGTTGTATATTACAAATTAAACATAGCTATTTGCCAGTCTCAGGTTATTGTCTATTTTTATTTGCCAGACACTTAAGGCAAAATGTACAGCACTTGATGTTATCGGTACTAATTCTGTGTTAGCTATAATTACCATACTAGTTATCTTTTTCCACTGGGAATTAGGAAAACAGCATAAGGAAGAGGAGAAGGAAGAATTTTTGTTACATGTTTTATAACTCATGCAGTGTAAAATAGACATGGTTAAAATTGTGTGCTAGAGGATGAGAGTTTGTCACACCATTTACTAAAAAATATTGACTAAGTTTCATCACTAAGGTCACTCAATACTGTCACTGACCCTCCTCAGAATTGATGATAGGAGTAATTCATTCAACACCAGAAATCTTGACAGTACTTTTCCACATTCACTACCCTAATACCTTGAAGAACTCTAAGGCTCCCTGTTATTAATCAGGAAACTTCTAAATTTTTACAAAAATAGTGATAGCTCCCAATGCATTTTATTTAAGTAGATTGCATCTACCACTGTTTACCTTATTGCAAATTAAGACTGAAAAGTTGATAAATTGTATCTTTATCAATTTGCTTAATAGTAACTAATAAATGTATATAAAAATACTTTTGTGTTATTAAGAAAGTATTTCAGGCATTACAGATTCCCTGAAATCATCTCATTTTTCTAGAAAAAATGAGAAATTTAGTGCTTTTCAAAGAACAAAGAAATTAACAAATACAATTTTTTGTATTAGAAAAAACTGGCTTCAAAATTAATTGTCCTATGCATGCCTTATATTTAATCATTCAGCTTTATCAACTTTATAAAAATAGCTACTATTTCTTCTTTCCTCACCGTTTTATGATCACTGTTCTAATACAGTCTGTTGACCTTTGACCCATCCACATTTCTGCCTTAGCCAAGATATTGGGTTTTTCCTCATTTGATTTCCTAAAGCGACACTTTCATACATGCACTGCCCTGACCAACCAAGACTCATGAATATCTCTTTCTAATGAATCTTGTCGTCCCTGGATTTCTCCTGTTAGAATATCTCTCCTTTGTCCACCACTCTTTTTCAGCTCTGAACTCTTAGTTGTAACTATCAGGTTCTGTACCCCGTGCAGCTTTTTCAATTAATTTGTTACTAGTAGCTTACCTCTGTGCCTGTTAACATATGTAATTGGTGATATATTTTCTACATCTTTTTGTTGCAATCCTTGCACACTGAACCAGGGTCCTGAGGCATGAATTTATCCATTTATCCATTTGTGCAGCCCTGTAGTATCTGCATAGTGTGTAGCTCTTCAAATAATGATTTTGAGTTTATGCTTATGATCTTGTTCTGAGCCTTTACAACTACCTTTTAAATTTCACTCACATTGTTCAAATTTCTTATGCTATTTCAGTGAAATGTTCATTGATCAATGCATTGTCTGTGTACCTAAGGTAGCTGAACACAAAAGCAGTGGAAAGCTTAAAATATTATACTTTTCAATAGCATTTGCTTTACCTGGATTTTGAATGGTAATGTTGCTACAATACATTACTGAGACTGCAAACATAACTTACTAAGCAAAATAATGTTTAATAAAGGAAATAACTTGAAACAGTAAAACAGAAATGTGTGATGGTGGAATGTTAATGAGACCTGGATTAATTGGAGACATAAGAATATGGAGAGAAACTTAGATAATTACTGACTGCAGAATCTCTCCACTGTGGGATGCTTCAGCAGTGAACATGAGCAAGATAGAAGAAAAGAGACTAAGAAAGTTATAAACTTTGAGTCACTGTGGTATATCTGCATTGAGCTATAAAACTTAATAACCCTTCTTCGAGCACTCTCCCACGTCAAAGTAATTTCTGTGTTCTCCATTTAAAAATAAGAGTTAAATAGTCAAAGTAAGTTAAAACAGATGTGCTTGGCAGTTTCAGCCCCTGGAATGCACAATACTCCATGACTGGTTATTCAGTCATTAGTCTAGTGAAGACACAGCCTTACATTTCCAGGGCTATGATTTTCTCTGCAACCCAGAGTGTGCGTGTCCTCACCCCTGCCTTGAAGATACGTGTGAGTGTGTTCATGTTGGACACTCGGAAGTAAGGGTTCCTGAGACTCAGGCCAGCGCAGGTGCCCAGGGTTCTTCTACTGCCCTGCAGCCTCTGCCCAAGCCACAGCCCCCGATAGTCACCCTGAAATATACTTGTTTTGTTTATTTATAATTACTCTCTCTGCCCCTTATGAAAAGAGGAAACTTGTTGCCATGATAAGTTTGAGACTTTCTTTCCTTTCTTCAAGCCAAAAGTGGGTGACACTCCAACTCATGTGGAATTGTAAAGTGACATTTCCTGAGCTGTAACTGCATTTGGATCACTGATGTCTGGTACCTGTCCAGGACTTGCCTCTGATAATAGTCATGGCTCTGTAGAGAACCCTGTTGGATGAATACAAAAAATCTATTGCTTTCATTTTTCCAAATACCTTCCATTGCTGTGAATAAATTTGAAAAACAGAAGAGGAAATTTGCTCATGAAAAGATTTTAAAGAATGTCAAACTGTACTAGTTTGAAATGCTACGGTCTAGAATGTGAAGAAAATAATCACAGAAGAGCCCCTTGGTGTAGCACTGTTAGATGCCTTTTAAAAGATTTTTCATAGAGTACAGTTCTCGCTTCTACATTTGACTATGCTGCTTCCAGGGGAAGGAAAGATAGAAAAAAATGCCTGATACTGGTTGCTATGGCAGCAAGTGCAAAGAGTGAGTCTGAATTCTGTGTCAAGGTAATGAATTTAGCATCTACAGGAAAAGAAATGGATTTCCTGTCACACACTGTAAATCCACCACAGGAAATCAACACATAGTAGATATTTTAGGGTGCTTAAAACCCATTTAAGACGTGCAAAAGTGGTAGAGAGAGTGCATCAGGTTCCCTCAAGAGGTTCAACCTTTCTGCATCAGTGTGTTTTCATCTGTATCTATGAGAGGAAGGGAGGAAAGAACCATAGTATGAATCCAGCAGTTTGTACTGAGCAGGTCTCAAAGTGATGGTGACAGCCATGATTTTCCCCTGGGTCAAATGGTTGCTCTAGACCACAGAAACCCTTCCCAGCAAGTGAGCCATAAGAGTTCACTCCACTCCTTCCTTGACCCTTCCCAGTTCTATCAAGCCTGCTTTTGACCTTTTACATTGTCACCCTTCAATGTTGCTTCCCAAGACTACTCCTAGACCCTCTTTCCTCTCTCACAAAGAGAGCATTTCAATATTTTGTCACTGATATGCTAAACTGGGAGCTGAATAAGCTGTTTTCCAGCACACAGAGAGACAGAGAGAGAGAGAGAGAGAGAGAGAGAGAGAGAGATACTATACATGCTTCATATCCCAAGGGTATTGTGGTGGAGGCCTATGATCCCAGCACTCAGGAGGCTGAGGCAGGGTGATTGCCACTAGTCCAGTCTGGGTTACTAGAGAGTTCAAGGCCACCCTGGGCTACACAGCAAGACTCTGTCTCAAAATTTTTTTTAAATGATTTATAATATTGAACACAGGATCAGACATAATAGATAGCTGAGAATGCTCCACAGATTGGTAATGATGCTCCCTAAGTCATGCCCACTTTCATAGGTACAGTGGTCGCTGCATAACTAGAATTAAGCACGGCTTAATGACACTGTTTAATAAATAGTGATGGGATGATTTAATATGGGTGTTTCAACAAGTATAAATCTGAGAAATTTAAATCTAAAATTATTTATCTTACTGCTAGCCTTGACTGACACAGATAAAGCAGCCTCCTCATTTAGTAGCTCTGTGGTCTGGAACCCCAAACCCCATGGCCAAGGAGGAGCAGAGGCTGGGGAGCCGGCCCCGGAAGCGGCCCTCAGCATTCCCAACCTCCTCCCATTGCCAGAAGCCTGTCACAAAACAAGGCCTGCAGGGAAGCATGGAAACAAGGGTGCATGCGCACAGCTCCGACAGCCCTGAGTCTCTTATACAGACTTGGCTGGACAGTGCTTTCTACCCCAAAAATTGAAATGGCCATTGTTACTGACAAGAAACAGAAACCAAATCTGGGTATGTGACAGTGAACCCGAAGTCTGCGTGAGCAATGAGGTTTACTGGTGGCGACACTGAACCTCTTTCTATCAGCACTGATCATTTTCTGGGATTTCTTCATGCTTCGCTTGGTATCACAGAAGCACAAAAGCCCGGAAAATAGTGTCTAGACCTTACCAGGGACAGGTTCTGAGCTGGTATAAGAAGAGCAGGGTGACAATGATAGCCCGTCAGTGTGCTCGCAGACGATGTTGAACTCTTCTCACACCTCTACGAGCCTCTTCTCACACGGTAAACATCCTCACCTTTATTCCCCAAAGAAGTCCACTGACACTGCTATTATTAAAACAACAAACATGCATCTCACTTAGTCCAGTAATAGGGTCCTGATGCCTGTAAAATTAAAATGAAGCGCCTTCTTGCAATTATCTCTATTATCTCTAAGGAAAGTGAAGGCATTCAGAATAAAATAAAGCTTCAAATCAAATACTAGTCATTATTTATATTGCCAATTAAAAACTAAGTAAAGATTAAAACAAATCAGAAAACATGAGCTGTCTCAGTCCACTAAGATAGAAGAAAAAAGAGAGAATTCCCAAGAATAAACTTGGCTGAAGCCTTTGGAGTCTCAACTTGCCTATTGCTTTAGAAATTAATGGGGTGCAGATGTTTCTATATTTTAACAGCATCTTGTAGCCAGATCAGAATCCACGCATGGTCCCAGTAGGGCAGATGTTTTGTGCAGTCAGTGGAAAATTCAATCAAATAAGCTATAATTGCAAAAGTAATTAAAGTTCATTACTTACAGTAAACAGACTCAGAAAACTTGAATAACTAAGCAAAACCAAATTTCTTCTTTGACCATCACATCAGACAAAATTAAAATGGAAAGAGTTTGATTCCTAGGATGAGATGCAAGGATCTCGTCTAGTTCAGTGCTAAGTAAATATTTACAAGGAAGTAATAAAGGTCATAATTTCCAGGGAGGCTTTTTGTAATAAGCCCTTGAGTTGACAAAATTATGATCAAACAATATCACCAAACACAACTGATGACAGATGTGAACATATAATAAATTTCAAAATCTTTATATAATTTCAAAATTATATCATTAGAGATATTGCATAAGAGATTCAAAATACATTAGATGTTGCCAGTTTCCTCCAAGCTTAATGCCTGGTCATTTACAATACCTGTAAGATCCATGAAAAATAAATTTTACCTCAAAAGTTCAAGGAAGTGTCCCTAAACCTGAATTTTATACTAATAGAACAATAAATAACATTTTTATTTACTTACCATGTGCCCAGCACCGTGCTAAAAACTTTTACAAAGATCAAGTGAAGTGTTTCTTTCCTTTTCCCATTTTACAGATGAAAATGAAGTTTAGAGAAGTTAATTCATATTCAGACGTCACACATAAATGGAGAGGTTGTGAGGAGAAATCAGACAGAAAGACTCCAGGGATTACTCTTTGCAGAGCTTCACTGTATTGCCTTAGGAAGCCAGGATTCTTACTGATTTCAAAATAATCCATCTCCCACAGTTGTGTGAAGTAGCTATACCATTTTTTAAAAATCACAGTTTATCCATGAATACATTGAAATCTTTCTTGAACTGTGTTTACATATCTGCCTTTAGAGATTATTACACAAATTAGTTTTCTGAGAATACTAATATTTCAACTCTCAAGATTCAGAAAGAGCCCTTTACTGTGCATGATTTTTATTTGATAAATAAGGATACTGGTCACTTTTTTCATGAATTCAAAATTTTTTGGTAGGTCTTGGTTCTTTCTTATTTTTTTAAACTTTTTCTCCTCCTCCTTCTCCTCCCCCCTCCCCCGCTTCCTCTCCCCCACCCTTCCCCCTCCTCTTTTTCCTCTTCTTCCTCCCTTTCTTCCTGGAGATTGAAGCCAGGGTTTTTGCACTGAGCTATATCAGTAACTCTTTTTAAACTTAGTTTATTTTGAGACAAGGTCTTGCTAAGTCACTAAATTCCCCAGGCTGGGTTCAAACTTGCATTTCACTCCACCCAGCCTCCTGGAGTCCTGGAATTATAGGGGTAGGCCACCACATTCAGCTTTTTAAATTTAGCCTTATTTTCTTTCTATTTGAATTAGTATGGAGCCCCTTTACCCACTTTATCAAATTATTATTCCCCAAATTATTCTCTGTGATTTTACAGTTCCTTTCAGATATGGAAAGTCAGAATTACAAAATTTCTTCAAATAAGGCTAAGCGGATGTTTTTAGTTCTGTTTTTTTTTCCTAGAATTCCTTTAAATCATAATCACACAACAAATTAGGACATTTAATAAATCATCTAGTAACATTTTGCTAGAAATTCTCCCTTGACCATAATTTGTAATTCATTCTAATTATAGCTTACATTATAAAGCATCTCATATTTACCAATATAAATGTCTAAAAATTTCAAGTACTATCTTCCTGAAGATTTTAAAATGTACTAATGCCAACTATTTCTTTTAAAGGAAATAGTTGCTTTCAATGATATCGTAGATTCCTCTTTTATTTTCCGTACATGGTGCAGAAAATAAAAAAATACAGAAAATATGCATTGAGATTGAATTATCTGCCTTCAATCACATTTTCTAGAAATGATTTTCCAACATTGGAGGCAATTTGTGAATATTAGGAGAGAAAGAAAAGTACAAGTTAAGAATACCAGCCTGAAAAATTAACTTCCCGAGCCATTCATACTTAAAACTCTGGTTTATGCCATTGCCTAAATTGTTGGTGTTAGAAAAATTGATTCTGTAATATTAACTCAAGGATGTCTATTGTTTAAGGAAGGAATAATTAAGTAAGTTAAACAAGTTTCTATACTACAGATCTCCATTCATAAATGGTACTACAGGTCAGTATGAATTTTTAAGAGAAATGACAGCATGAAGCGTTTCCCACATTTGTTTGGCTAGGGAGCCTTGGTGTTTATGAAATTGCTCCCAGTAAGAATGCTGAGCACTGCACACTGGGAAATGCAGAGTTAGTATCTCCCATAAACTCTCGTCTTAATTGAGAATCATTTCTTCGTGCAGAATGTCTACTGGTGGATACTTGGGGCAACATTACGGCGTAGAGACTCTTTCCAGGCGAAAGAGCACCGGACATGATAGTCACAAATAAGAGTATCTCTGGGGAGAGTGACCAGTAGGCTGCATTTATTATCAACATGACCTTGATACTAAGGGAGGAGACTTTTAAGTGGGTTTTTTGTTTGTTTGTTTGGGGATTTTTGTTCCAGTATAAGCATTTTAAATCAAGACTTTTTTTCACTAAGAATATTTAACTACTTCCATTTTCTGCTGTAATATATGTATATATGTCAGACATACATAGTGTATAAAAGTTTTCTTTTCCATTACAAAGATTTAAGTTCTTAAAATTCAATATTTAGTAAAATCTGTAACACAAAGGGGAAAATGGTGCCTTGCTTTTTCTAAGATTAAAAATATAAACAACTGTTCAACTTAATCCCAAGATGAAGGACTTCAAGAAGCATAAGTTATTATAGACTGTTATAGTTTAAAATCATAATACCACTAGCACATTTTCTTTTACAATTCTGCAAGGTAAAATGTCTTGTGTTGTGAGGTTTTAGCTTTGCCAAATATTCTGAATTCCTTTGATAAATTTGGTGTATTTTCCTTAAAGATAAAAGAAGAGAAAATTGGACTTGAAGTGTGATTTAATTGGTTCCTATGTAGTGCAGGGACACTGATTTTGATCCCATTGTCTACCCCTTCACTGCTATAAATAAAATCATTCTTTCAGAATGAAGAACAATGGTGCCTTGAATGAAGAAGGCTCCTGACATTTTATGCTGTCTTTAAGTATTTCTGTTCGAAATGCAAATGCCCTCAGGTAGATGTAATCAAATGATAAATGAAGCAAAAACGTGACTCTTGTCTTAGAAAGGCTGATGGGAGGAAAGGACAGTGATAGGAAAGGGAGAGGTACTGAGGGAAAGCCTCCTCTCCTTTTAGGAGACACCACTGATGAGGCCCAGGAATTTTTCTTTACACCAATAAATGGCAAATAAGATGGTAGGAAGACCTTAGCAAGGTAAGAAACAAAGGGCTTTGGGAAGCCAAGTTGGTTTGCATGAAAACAAAAATGGATGCAATGCCATGGGCAGTAAAGAAAACACATTTTACTTAATGTCTGAAAAAATTTAATCAGTGCATTAAAGAAATAATCATAGATAATAGTAATAGACTCAGTCCTGTGGCAGAAAAAAGACACGCCCATTCAAATGAGGTAACACAGATAACAGTGTAACGGGCTTCTGCCTGCCCCATTCTCAGGCCCAGCTTCATTCACAGCCAGCAAAGAGTATGTGCGGGCTAGCCAAGGCTTCAACGTGCGCCAGGTTACAGGCGGCCATCTTCTCAAGCTTCTTCATGAGGCTGCACTATACGTATAATTCAATCATCTTACCTGGAGTTGTAACTAGATGTGCTGAAAACCTCACCTGCCTTCGTGCTTCAACATGAGGGCAAGTTCTTCCCAAGAAAATTCACAATAAATTCTTGTTCTCCATTTTCAAGCTACCATTTCAGGATATTGACTATAGAGTAGCCTTAGATGCACAGTAAAATTTGGGGGAAGGTGCAGAGAAACCTCATATGTCCCCATGTGACCATCCTTGCTTACCCACCTTCCCGGAAGATCTGGGTTTGTACACGATTTATCTTTTCACTAGAAAATGAAGCTAAAAAATAAATAATTTATTTTGCAGCACTACTGAATGTCCAGCTTTTATATAAACTAAATGTTTTGAATTGAGTTCCTTGAATATTTTTCTAGGGGCTGGGGATATAGCTCAGTGGAATAAGCGCCTGCCTAGCAAGCGCAGGGTCCTGAGTTCGATCCCCAGTACCGCAAAAAAAAAAAAAAAAAAAAAGTTCCCTGAATATTTTTCTAAATGTCTTTTAGATTAAATGTTTAAGGATAGCCAAAATCCTCTGAGAAACAATCCATTTCCATTTAAAGTTTAATTAGATTTTTTTATAAAATGCCTTCTGGTTTTTACACATTTTCATTTTACATTGAAAAACAGTGCCATTAAAAACACATACCAACAATTCCAGGTTCTTGCTGTCAGGCTCTCAAATAAGGGATGGAGAGGTCTGATGTCCACATCCTAGCAGGTTACGATTTTGCTACTTAAATGTCTGTACCTGGCTAATTCTCCAGTTCAGTCAGAGACACTACAGATGCTTGGTGCTTACTGTAAGCCACCAACGTTCCTTTAATTCATTCTCCATAGGTTAAATATAAGTTCCACAAGGTAGGGGGTTGTTGTCTGTTGTCATTTAATGATAAATTCAGGCAATGTTAATTTGGCACCAAGCTACTCAGAAAGATATTCACAATGACTTAGAAAACAAATGCTTGGCATATGTTCTCCCATCCCCCCCACCCAGTTTTATGATCATGACTCAAGTAGACCACATAACAAGATGTTCCCTAATCTTCCCTGGGAGTCTTATCTTATTACCTCGATACTCTGAGATACATCATAACTTAAGTACATTTAAATTACATTATCAACAGGACAGCCATAGTGTACATTTCTGTCTGCAATGATTTTGAGTTAAGAAATTGTCAAATAAGAAGCATGAAATAGAAAAGGGGAGAAGATTTCCTCATTTTCCCTCTGGGGTTCATTTCACTTCTGTTTAATATATACCCACCATATATAATTAATAAAAGTTTTTTTTATAATCAAACTTCTATAACTCTTAACCTATCAAATATTTCAGATAAGTCATTAATGAATGATGCTGCATCCTTATAAAAAGGGGTCCAGAGAACCACTTGGTTCTCTTCTACCCTGTGATTATACTGAGAAGATGCCATTTATGAACCAAGAAATGGTCCTTCATCAGCCATACAGTACATAATATTGATAATAATAAACAACTAGATTCCTGCTCAATATACTTATAGATTATATTTTTACTAATAGAGTATACATCTTTGTTACAGAAATGTACTATAGAGCAGTGTGCTGTGTTATATCAGCAGCGGCTTCAGGCAGTGTATGTTACTGTATGTCTTGATTAGAACAAAGAGTCATGTCAAGCTACTGACCTACCATTTAACTTTTTTTTTTTTTTTTTTTTGCGGTACTGGGGATCGAACTCAGGACCCTGCGCTTGCTAGGCAGGCGCTTATTCCACTGAGCTATATCCCCAGCCCCCATTTAACTTTTTACATGCAAACTTTACAATACTCACATAGTAACAAGATCACCAAATGATATATTTCTCCGACATATCTCAATTGCTAATTGAGGCATGGCTGTAGCTTGATGGAGATTGGTGGGAGATGAACTGTCTCTTCTATAAATGCTGTTCACAGATATATCTGTGAGCAGTGATGAGGGTGGGTTGTCAGCTGGATTGGCTTTGTGATCCACCCAGGGGACTGCAGAGGACACCTCTGAGTGTATCTGGGTAGATCACAGATGCCTGGAGCTGGTGTCTGTCTCTTCCCTTGTCCCTTCCACTCTCTCGTTGTTCTGCTGTTTCCCAGCTGCTACTAAGCAGCATTGCTGTGTCACATATGTCTGCCATGACACCTCTGCATTGAAGCCCGCCAACCAAATATCCAATCCCTTGAAACCATAAGCTGAATTAATCCTGATCTTCTTTAAGCCATGGGTTTTGGGTGTTCTGTCCCCAACAACAGGAAAGCTAACAAAAACCAAAACAGGTGACAGTGACATCATTTTTGTCATTAACTGATTTGCAGGAGTTTTGAGAGATTTGAAGACACTTGTTAGAAAGGCTTTAACTTCTCTCACTGACTTCTTGTCACTCAGAGGCCAGTGCTGTGATAGGAGCTTGACGGGTGCTTCTGGTCAGAGAATGCATACAGCAATGCAGACAGTGAAGGGTAGCCTCAGGATATTTCACTGGCAGTTAGATTAGAGGCCATGTACATTACATTGTGGCAGAAAATTTGTGTATGCTTTTGTCCATTTACTGAGACATGGCAAGAGAATGAAATTAAGAGTGGTGGATTAATTAATCAATTTTTATATTCAGGCTATGGTATAACTACACTTGGCTGCTTTTAGCTGGATTTATGGTAAGAACTGGGGGTAGAAGGTGGAGCAGAAAAAATTTAAGAACTTCAGGTTTGGTCCAGAGGAACCATGTGTAAAGTTGGCCAAAGAAGGAGGGTTTCTGCCGAGATGAGCACCATTTAAAAGAAAGCAAGTAGTTTATACAGGAACAAGTAAGATGCCTTGAGGGCAACTCGGAAATCAGCAAGAGACCAGTCAAGGCAGAACAAAGGGTACAAAAATGCTCATCTTTTACTTTAGAAGGTAGCCCGTAGGCACTGTGCTTAAGAATGCCTGTTAGGGAATTCATTCCCCTGGATTGATTTTACTGTGCTCAGCTAATTTAGAGGCTGCTGCAGGCACTCAGAGACCACTACCATCATGGTCCAAGGGATCTGACTATTCCTTCCACTGGTAGCAGACTTAGACATTGTGTGAATTTACCCAAATGAAGAATGCAAGCTTTTGAGTCAGAAAAGCTTTCTCCTAGATTTCAGATGAAATTGTGTAAGTGTCAGGCAAGGAACTCCTGATGGGCCGATGCATGAAGCTATATGAATGATGCCAAAGGTACAATTCAGACCCCAGAAAACTAGGGATCCCAGGAATGTAGAACATTTGGCAAACAAAGCTGCAGGCCATGAATGCAGTCAGCCCAGCAGTGGCCTCACAGGTTCCAGCTGGGAAGACCACGGACAGGGAGCCATCCGAGCTCCTTAGAATTCACATTTACCATAAGGTATATGAGCTGGATGCCAGATGTAGGTTATATGACTTAGAATTTGCCCTGCTGGATTTAGGTCTTGCTTCGATCTGACTCTTCTCCATCTCCCTATTCCTCTCCTTTGGTATGGAATGTTTGCCCTGTGCCATTTTACCTCAAAATTGTGTAACTTGTTTTTAGAGGTTCACAGCTAAGAGTTTTCCAGAATCTCAGAAGAGACTTGGACTTAGACTTTTAAACAATTGTGACACTGTTGAGATTTTGAGGAAAGAATTGTTGCATTTCCAATTGCATGCATTGTAGTTGTATTGTGTTAGATAAAATTACTACCTTCTTATTGTCTTTACTTGGAGATTACATAGGATTTAAGAAGATGTGTTTGAGTATAAAGTTGACAAGATGTTGGATCTGATGGTTAGAGTTGAGTATCAATTTCATTGGCTTGGAGGTCACCCGGAGGATCAATGCAGAACATTTCTGGTTGTGTCTCAGGGTGTCGTGGAGACATGGACCTTGGGTTTCATGTCCAGTCCCTGGCCCCTTCCCCTTGGGTAATGTTCCCCTGTCTGCTCCCTGGCCACCATGGGATGAGTTTTCCTTTGTCAAGCTCCACGCTGTGATGTGCGTGCCCTGGAGCCGCTAGATGACGGACTGAATTCCCTGACACCATGGTCCAAATTAAAGCTCTCCTCACTTAAATTGTAGTTGTTGGAGACTGTGCTCCTGTCCCAAGAACAGGAACCAATATACCATATCACCAGCACAATGAAGCCCTGTTTAATATATTTAAGATCAAAGCCAGGCTGATTAAGAGCCTAAATATGAAAGGCAAAATTATCAAGTGCTTAGAAGATAAGATAAAACATTAGCTTCTTGGCATCATGCTGTAGAATAACATGAATCAGTTGATTTCAAGAAAAGACATATACTAGACATTCAATAATAATCATTAAATTGAATGTTTTTATTGCTTTTGGAGCAGCCACTCTCCCATATACATTAGCATTCTTTATTTAAGAAGATACAAGTTACTTCAAATGTACAATAATACAGCAGCAATGGTTTCTTAGCATTGTCCAATGATAAGCATAAAATTTGCAAAACTACCTCTTTAAATGTATTGTGGTAGACTTACAACCAACATACACCTTTAAGGACACCTTAGCTTTACTTAATATATTAATTCCTATTTTATTATTTAAAGAATAACACCAGTTACCATTTCACTACCAAAAGATAAAAATATTTGAGAATGGTGGAAAATAGTAAAAATGGCAAATAAGATATGTTTGTGTACCTTCAAGAATTGTTTCTCTAAGAAATAAATCATCACATGTGACTTATGTCACTGAAAGACTCCCTTCACTTTTTAATGGCTACTGCAATTTCTTTCTTCAAATGTCAAGTTTTTCTTCATGATATACTGAGTTCTGCAGCAAAAATTCTAGAGAGAATTGTTTTTCTATCCCCAGCTTGCTGATGTGAACATTGCGCTGCTAAGAAAACGTGTGGTATCAGAAGCAACTGTTGATCTAGAAAAAGCCAGGCAGGGACTAGAAAGTTTCAATCTTACAATAACAAAGTGAATTTTACTGTAGGAATTTCAACAGTAATCATATTTTTAGAGTTATTGTAAACTCAGATTTCACATTAGACTTCCCACCTTCCAGAATGAAAAGTTTCTGATTAAGCTGTTCAGTCTACAAGTTTACTTAGAGAGGTATGGCTGAGTAATACAAACATTTAAAATTTGTAGTCATAAAACCTAAACAGTTCTGGTAGAATGCATCATATCTCATCTAGCATACAAGATAATCATCTTTTCTTTTTTGTCACCATTAGCAATATCATTATCATAGTTTTTGTCCAGGTTATTCTTCTCTCCTTGCTATGACAAGATACCCAACACCCAAAATTCAGGGAGGAAAGGTTTATTTAGCTCGTAGTTGTGGAGGTTTCAGTCCATATTTGACTGGCTCCAAGGCAGGGTGGCACATGGCAGAGGGCAACAGTTCATGGTGGCAGAAAACAGCAAAAGCAGCAAGAGCAAAAAGGGAGGAGCAGTGAGCAAGCCTCTTTCCCTCCCTGATATTGTATGCAGGCTGCCACCCCAGGGCAGGTGCAGCACTCACACCCATAATCCCAGCATTGGACCATGAATCAATCATAAACTCTAGAAGCTGCCCCACAACAGCATGAGGCTTTGGGGGACAAACCATAACAGTTTCTTACAAACAATATTTCATCATTTTTAATCATTATTTTACTATTTAGCTTTTGCCATTTAAGCAAGTATCCCAAAACTTAGTCATGTAAAACAATATTTCATAGCCAGGCATGGGTGATGTATGCCTGTATTCCCAGAACTTGTGAGGCTGTGGCAGGAGGATTGCCATGACTTCAAGACCAGCCTGGGCTACATAGTGAGTTAAAGACCAGTTTGAACTACATAGTGAGAGCCTGCCTCAAAAACAAACAAAAACTAAAAAAAAAAATTTATTTTTGTAGCTCACAATTTCACGGGTCAACATGCTTATCTCAGTTGGAAATTCCAGTCTTCCAATTTTTCTAATACTAACTAGATTTCTTCATAGGTTGGTGGTCAGTCATCTGAAGGTCATCTGAAAGTCATTAGCCAGGATAATACACATAATTGGGCTGCTGGTCTCTCCCCATCTAATAGGTTAGCCTGCCCTTGTTCCTGGGGCAACCTTGGAACTCCAAGAAGCCAGACCAAGCCCATAGTTAAAACTTGCACTGTTCCTCTTCTACTTTCATCAGTTCCTGGAACAAGTAAAAAAACTAGACCAGTTTGAAGGGACAGAGAAATGTCTTGCCTCTTGCTCTAGCAAGAGTGGTAAAACACTGAATACTGTAGAATACGAAGTTAAGTGATGCACATTAATAAAGATCACTCAAATAGCATAGCTATGTTTCTGAGGCAATACTGGTACTCTATCCTGACTACCCTGGCAGGGATAACCAGTGTAATCGAGAGCAATGCAAACTGGTTTCCTGATTACCTGATAGTATTAGAGATCATGTAATTCACAAAAAGCCTTCTGAGTCACAAAAATCTCAGCTATCAGAGGATGATAGTTTTATTCCTTTGTTAACCCCATGTCTACTTGAAGTTCAGATAAATAAAAGTATTGAGGCTTGCTGTGATGCTATTTATTTCCCTGGTATATAAAATGTTCTTGTATTAAGCAGGCTGCCTTACACTAATGAGAATTTCCAAAAACTTGCAATGCTCAACATTAAAAAGATAGATTTTTGAGGCTGAAATAATAAATCAAAAGTAATTATCCTTCCACCTGCTATTATATGTCTTTTCATGCAGCTACTTCTTCTTCTCTGGAAATAGGTTTGTCTTCAACCTTACAGGTGCTTTACAGTAATAGAGGCTTCAGGCGCTCCACCCTTTAAACCAGTTTCAGTCCAACAACCAGTATATATAGTTCAAAATACTGATAAAACCACAAACCTTAAGTTATTCTTCTGTTAACCAGGTTACACTGTAACAGACAAATGGAAATGAAATCTTGATTTTTTTTTCTGATTTACCCCAAGTTCTTTATTTGGCAGAGTACTGTCCAAAGGGTGAGTCCTTTTCCTCCTCACTGACTGAGAGCCACCTGAATCTTATAATGTTGCTTTTTGAAGTTAGGCATTCTGGTTGGTTCCAAACTTCAAGTGAATAAGTCAAGTGATGATGGACAGTGATAACATACTGCATGTTTCAAATAGCTAGAAGAGAGCATTTTGATGGTTGTCACCATAAAAATGGATAAATGTTTGAGGAGATAGGTATGTTACCCTGATGTGAATATTATATAATGTATATATGAATTGAAATATCACATTATATCTCACCAACATGTAGAATTTTATGTTTTAATATATCAGTGAAAAATAAATATAAGTCAAGTTCTCTGATTTGTCTTTTTAGAGCTCTCCTTATTGTTCTCATATTGATTTTCCTTATGCTACACAGTGGAGATATATATATATATATATATATATATATATATATATATGACATTATATGTAATATATATATATATTATATATGACATTATATATGTTCTTCTGGAGATCTTTCAATGTCTTTCTATTGCATGTGGAAGGAAATTTACAATCGCAAACCCCAATATCAAGTGTGTTCACTGGAGCTCAGTGCAACTTTGTAGTTGGTTCATGGTGATATGACAGGAGGGCATTCTCAGAGTGTGAGGTAGAAGATTCTCAAGTTTGAACCCAGCCTGCAGAATTTGGTGAGTTGGAGAAAAAAGACAAATAAAAAATAAGAATGAGATATAGCTCAGTGTGAAGGTCCTGAGTTCGATCCACAGCCATGGGGGAAAGAATAAAAGAATGCACGGCAGTACGCTGAATTGGGGGTGAAGCAGTATAGGTACCAGTCTTTTCTAATTGAAGGACCTTGTGCTTTGTTCTCTACATGTAATGTCCTTTCATTATTGGTTACTCAGCGGAAATTCAAATTCTTCTTAGTAATTCTAACATAACTAGAGTAAATATTTCATCATCAATGTGCTCTTAGCTCTTATAGTATTCTTTTGCTTCATAGAAATCATTGTACTTTGGAACTATGTATGTGTTTGTGCATAAGTCTTTTTCAACATTAGATTTCAGCCTAACTGTACTATTTCTTCCGTTGATTTTGTGCTTCCATAAATGTAGATTTGAAATCTATGAGGTTAGAAATCATACTTTCTTCCTTTACCACTGCAAATCCAGGACTTAGCAAAGCACCTAAGATTTAGGCATCCAGGATTTTACATTTGTTTTTGTAGATATTTGAGCAAATATTTAACTGTTCAAAGAATACATCTTTCTACCACCTCTACCAGATTTAGAATTATGTAATGAAAATGTGTGGGTTCTATCCAAATTCCAACTGAGTTAATTTATTAGTTTGTGAAAATGTAGGAAAGTTCAGTCACCTTCTTTGAATCTCAATTTCCTCCTTTCTCATTTGGAGATGGCAATTTTTATTTCACAGAGTTATCAAGAATTGGGAGAAATAACAAGATAAAACATGTCACAACTTACTTTCAAAAAATCTAGTTTTTGTTTCCCTTTGTGACCTCCCAGGATTAAAATGTCCATGTTTTGCCCTGATCTACAGACATCAATTTAGTCCAGTTTTCCGTCCTTCCATTATACATTTTTCCCCTCAAAGTCAAACTTCTAGCTTCTGAAGCATCTGCAAGTTGATCAGACCTCCGGCTTCCTCGTGTGGTGTCCACCCCCGCCTCAGTATCTCTTGATGGCTATCTTGCCATTCCACATTGTGTTTTTCACCGAAACAAAAATATTTTGTGACACTCAAAAATTGTTTTGTTACATAAAACATACAGGAGAAACTAACTTCTTTTACACAGAAGTTGTTTTGGTTGCATAATTACTAACAACTAATTATGCAACCAAATTCACACGTTAAATATAATTGTATCTCCAAAACTAAATTCTTATCTAAAATATTAATTTTTATGAGGAAAGGGTGTTTTTGGAATTGAAATAGGTGACATTGGTTTCAAGAACAGAAATTATTCATTATATGTTGTGTTTCATTTCATGTTGACTTGAGCCTTAGTTTTGCCCATGGAAGACTATGGAAACTTTATTAAATTACTTTACTCTTTTTTTTAACAGTAAATTTATCATTATCCACTAGTTGATTGCTTTAGTGGGTAAATAAATAAAATATATATCCTTTCAAAACTGCCAAAACACAACAAAAATACTAGTAAGCCCTTCTTCATTGCATTGATATCTTTCTGCTAACGAACTATTGCAAGTTGGCATACATGATAAATCTTAATTGAATGCCTGGGGGTGGTACTGCACTCCCAGAACACAGAAGTATTTTGGTCCGACGTGTCTACATTGCTGTGTTCTAAGTCTTGCACGCCCTAACCCGCTATTTTACTCTTTTTGAGTGCCATGAACTTTCCTCGGACTTTGTGCTCTAATGCTATCAAGCCCTTCTACGGCTCCACTCCTCTCTTAAGCACACCGCAGAGTGGCTACAGAAGTCACATGGCACGTTCTGCTGCAAGAAGTTCATTTAAAGCAAGAATCGTCAAACTACAGCCTGCCATCCTCATGGGGCCCCCCACTTATCTTTCTGAAGTTTTATTGTAGTGCAATCACTCTTCATCATTTTTGTTATTGCCTGTAGCTGCCTTTCTGTTACAATGGCAAAGTCTAGTAGTTGTGATCAAGAGTGTAGAGTCCATGGAGCCTAAAATATTGACCACATAATCCTTTAAATTAAAAGTTTGCTGAGATTTGATTTACGTGGTTAAGACTGTCTCTGAAGTAAAATCCAACTATATAAAGAGTTTTCCTAGAGATCTATTGAGCATTCCTGTGTTTTCCAGGAGTAGAAGTTACAGATAAGTAAGTTGTAGATATTTCCTATGAATTTAGAAGTCTTTACCTATTTCCTTTAGGGAACTGAGTGCTGGTTGTTTAGAGGGGACCAAGCTAAGAATCCTTAGGTTAGCACCTGCCATTCATGCTTGCTAATACCTAGGTAGACAGCTGCAACACATTTATATGCTCTTCTACTTATGAACCTATGGCTAAGACTATCCTGTAAGTTTTTATGGACAGTTATATTGCTTTCTATATTTTTATCTCTATCAATAATTAAACATGGTGTCAAGAAAATTGCAGTAATTATTAATTTTTTTAACAGATGGCACTGAGATATTAACATTGAACTAGGAAATTTCAACAACTGCCTGGAGCACAACCAGAGTGACCCTTTGGGATAGTTGCTGACAAACAATGAGAATTATACGGAGGGCTTTTGCTAGGAGTGGGTCCTATAAGAATAATTACCCCAGAGCAGCTGTCAGTGGAACCAGAGATGCCATAATGGTATCCTTGCGACTGGACACATCCGTAGGAAAAGTAGGAACATGTCATTCATTCAGTTCATTCCTTGGTTTGGAACAGTTGCTGTTCTACTTACTAAGGACAGAGTCAAAATTTGCTTCTTTATAGTTATACACCTGAGTTACTGACACAATTTGGTCTTTGTTACTTGAAAATTTATCCTGTAGCTAGGACAAAGATAAAAACTGTACAAGAAGGAGGAATTGTTTTAAAAGACATCCTGCCAGTAGGAAGAAATAATTTCTATAAAGCTACTCACTTGTACAACTCAACAGTTTATTTTTTAACTGTTTTTGAAGAAGAACTTCAGGGCAGATACTTAAAACACACTTAAAGAAAAATCCTTGAGAATCCCCCTTTATGTGTATTTTAAGACACACTTGTAAGGGGTTTGTGCTGAACTTATGGCAGTAATAGGGTTTTGGCCTTTATTTTCTAAAGCTTTTCTTAACTGAAATATGTACTAATCTCCAAAAGTTTGCTTTAAACTTCCAGTTTTTTAAGATCAAAAGCATGTTGGCATTATTGTTTGCAAAAGTGAAGTGAGTTTCCAAGCATCCAAACTATTTGAAGTGTTTTGAAAATAAAATTACAATATTCATCTGTTTTCCCTTCAGAACTGGTGTATAATGCATGCCAGCTATTGTATGACACCTTGGATGGTATGCTAAGATATCATCTCAGAAGAAATAAATGGAAGCCCCTCATTAGATACTCAACAGCAGCATGAAGTTAATTGGTTTCTTTTCATCTTCCACATTAAGAGGCAATTTCTATATGCTAGTAAAGAATGGTTCATGTTGACTGTATTTCTGATGATTCACTCACACATTTATAGACTGAGTGGTTTGCTACTAAAAGGAAGGCACACAATGCATACCAACTTTATAATTTTCCCTAACGAGTTACTATGTGAGCATGCTCACACTGTGATAGCACAATTCATGTTTTCTAGCCTAATTGTACTGCTTCTTACATTGATTTTATGCTTCCATAAATATATAAATGATTCTTACCAGTTATACAAAAGAAGGAAATCCTCTGTCTTGGGTATTCAGGGAAAGGAGGGTGTAGGACAACCAACTTGCCCTGGTGAGCCTGGGTCTCTGCTGGTTGTACCGAGAAGAGCTTAAATTCAGCAAAACTCTTAGTCCTCAGCAAAGTGGTTGGCTGGCAACCTGAGACTGAAATATTTCTCCATTTGTTTGGTTAAACTGTTTCTACCCACTTGGTGCATGCAGGCACACACATGCTTTCATACTTACACATTTTTTAATGAACCATTTGAGAATAGATGGAAGCCATCATGTTCCTTTAAAATTTCAGTGGTTATTCTGAAACACAAACAGTTTGTTTCAGAACACAAACAGTTTGTTTTATAACCACGACGTATTAAGTGTGCTTATTCAAATCAGGACATTGGTGTTATAGAAAATATATATTCTACAGTGCATATTCAAATAGTGTTGAGTGTTTTAATTATGATTGGATATCTTTTTTCCCTTGTCTAGAATTAAATTGAAGATCACATATTTCACTTAACAGTTTTTTGATCTTCTAAAATCTACAATAATTTATAGACTTTCTCTGTGTTTCCATTGCCTGACATTTCTGAGTAGTGTAGGTCAGTGACTGGGCAGAATGCTCCTTGGCTTGGGTTTGTCTCCCTGCCTCATGAGATTCAGCTTACGCAGGGCTCAGGCAAGAAAAGCACTGAGATGGTTCCTTGTCCCGCTCCATGCATCAGGTCACAAGACACAGGGTAGTGGTTTGTCCTTGTCCTGTTAGTGACATGGGCAAATATTTCAAATTTTCACCCTCTATTTTTAGTGTCTATTGAAGATTGTCTAATCCCATCATTCCTTCTGTATGCTTTCCCATTCTTTTGCCATTTCATCACAAGGAGCATCTTGCCATACTTTATAAAGAAGCACTCAATTAAGTATCGTCACTTTGATTTATTATTTGACCCACAAGTACTCAGAATCTCACTGACCTCAGAACCCAAAGTCTTCTGAGAACTACAAAAGGCAGCTACTGTGTACCCTTTTATCCAGTATTGGAGGCTGAACCCAGCCCCTCCCCACAGAGCTATATCCCCAGCCCTTTCCTGTTTTTCCTTTAGAGACAAGGTCTCAGTAAGTCACCAAAGGTCCCAGGCTGGTCTCTAACTTGAGACTCCCCTGCCCTCACTTCAAGAGTCCTGGGATTGCAGTACAGTATGTGCCATCAGGCCTGAATCTCTGCCCATTATAACGCAGGAGAAACAAGTGTTGTGCTGCAGAAAACACCATTGAAGACTTCAGAAAACAGACACCATGTATTCCCATAGGATTGTTACACCAATTGTCAGCCAACCCAACTATCTCCTGCCCAAAGGACATTTCTCTTGCTGCTTCTGAGAGATGCCTTTAGTATATTCAAGCCCAGTAAGCTGCGTCTGTGTGGAGACCATGACTATTACCTGCCCCAAAGGCTTCTTATTAGCTCCAAGTACAATTTTCATAGTTTTTGAACAAATCGTATCTAATATCACACATATGCGATCTTCTTGTTGTGTATCGAGTATCAGAGAGATTACAGAGATAGGTCAGTTTGAACACTATCAGTGCGCATTTCGTAGACAACAAAATGACTTTTCAGACTTTGTAAATTCATAGGTGTTTTTATCTTCTTTCACTTCCTAAAGTTGTGTGTGTGTGTGTGTGTGTGTGCAAGCATAACAGAGAAAAAAACTATACTAATTGTTAAGTGGCTTAGGCTGAAAAACCCTTAACTCAGTCTGTGTCATGGCTCCCTCATCTCTTGAGATATAGGACAGAGAACAAACGTGAAAGACGTCATACTTTGGGTATCAGCATTACAGGCAGATGTGGTCTAAAAAAGCAATAACTTGATAATAGTTTTGAAAAAGTTTATATTTCCCTACTGTTAGTGTTTGGACCAGCAAAGTCCCCTAAAGGCCCATATGTCAAAGGTTAGATGCCGGCCTCAGGGGCTAGTGGGAGGTGGTAGAAGTTTTGTGAGGCAAGACCTAGTGGGAAGAAGGCAGGTCCCTGGAGACGCCTGCCTGTGAGAGGACGTGGGAAACCAGTCTCTCCTCTCTCTCTCTCTCTTTGCTTTTTAGTGGCGATGAGTGAAACAGGTTTCCTCTGCCCTATGCTTCTGCCTTGCCACAGACCCAAAAGCAAAACCAGGAGGTCCAGTGACCACTGAAAGAACCTCTGAAACAAGGGGCCCAAATAAACCTTTCTTCTGTGAAATTGTTTATCCCGGGTATTTTTTCACTGAAATAAACTGCTGACCCATAAACCTAATGCTCTCTGGGAATTCCAGAAATTCTGTCAGCCTGTGGCTTTGCTTTAGAGACTAAAACATCCCTTCATGCTATAGAAAGCTTTAGTAACAAATATTGTAATACTAATCCCTCTGTACTGTAAACAGAACCATTATTTCCATAAATAGTCTAAGAAAATCTTCACAGTTTGGTTTGTAAAAGACTTAAAACATTTACATATTCTTTCTCGTTTCTTTTTTAATACTAAGATGGAAACTAGAATGCATTTATTTCATTTTAAAGTATAATTTGCATCTTTTTCTTCTCTTTTGCTAAAGGATAGGTTTTCTTCAGGACTCAGCCCCTTATCTGGGCTTTGGTTAAGGGCTAGGATTCTCCAACACCAGCAAGTCGAAATGGGTGTGGGAAGTTCGTCCTTGGCTTGTGAGGGTTCCTGACCATTCTGTTGTGAGTGGTGCAGTTCAGGCGGCCGTGGAGCTCCATGTCCTGTGTGGGAAGGCACGGAAGACACTTACTTTGGAGGTACTCTTCTCCTCTATTAGGTTTCTTTTTTTTTTTTTTTTTTTTTGGCGGTACTGGGGATCGAACTCAGGACCCTGCGCTTGCTAGGCAGGCGCTTATTCCACTGAGCTATATCCCCAGCCCTCTATTAGGTTTCAAACAATGAATTTCTTCGCACCCTGGCCCTTGGGCACCACTGGGAACAGCTGGTGTGTGAGTATGTTACACGTGGCCACAGCCTTTTTTGGCACCATCTCTGTCCAGTCTTTTTAGACAGTCTTTCCACTCTCTTGGCTGAGAGTGAGGTCCTGTGAGAGTTAGAATTCATTTCCGCATCATTAAAGACCGGTGAATATATTATTAAAATAAATGAGCTTGTGCTTCTTTTCAGTTGAAAATACTATTGTAGCAATTGACACTGCTTGATTCCACACTTTTATATGTAACACAGTAGGTTTAGTTTAAATTAAAGATAGTTTTGTTCTTTTTTCTGGAGGTTCACTTCATAACAGATACACAAAATATAACCATCAATTTATGTTTAGGATAAATTGCTTAGGGTTTGGAGCTGAATTTTCTTTTCTAGTAACTTATAGTTACCTTTAAAGGTGTATTTTGATCATATCTATAATTCATTTCAGGCAGACTTTTTGGTTGGGAATGACAGTGCTGAACAATACATTATTTCTGTAGGAAAATGCCATTTGCTTCAGAGTGATTTGCTTTCTGATGTGGGTTCCAACCTGCGTTATGGAAGAATCTATCTAGGATTATATGAACTGCTCACATAAGAAGTTTACTCATAGATAAAATTTCAACAAAAGATCCTGTGGGGAAAAAAGGGAAAAATATGACTTGAAAGTAGTAGTCTTAAGAGAAAAATAGATGAAAAGAAAAAGTCATAGAAAAAGAAGAAAAGGCATCTGAAAGCAAAAGCAATGAGAAACATGCAGAGAAAGAGACAAGGTCATGCACGGGTGAAAGGTCAAGCTTTCAGGAAACAGTTTCTGTATCATCACGAACTTGGTTTACTCTACTTTTGGTAACTACATAGCAAAGATCTTTTAGAATTTTAAAATCTCTTCTGTTTACTTTGCATAATCACCTTTTACTTCACTGTTTTAGGGCACCGTGTACACATCCGTTTAGGCAGAAATCAGAGGGGAAAAAGAGATGGGAAAAAGGGAAGGAAAAACTGTGTTCAGTTCATGCAAAGTCATAGTGATAAGTGTATCATAAAGATTAGCTATATGTTACCTCCTTATGTATGAGAAATAAACAAAAATGTGAAGTTCTAACTAATTAATGAGGAATGAATCATATTGCTGATGGAAATTTATAGGGCCTCAGTGATGTTTTTATTTTTACTGTAATTTGAACATTTTATTGACATATTTGAGAAGAATGGTATGTGGCTAAAATGAAGTTGATTTATGTAAAGTTCCTATTAATATGTATATAATTTCCTTTTAAAAAGAAAGTCTATCAATAGCAAAATAACCTCTCTCAAATATGCCAAAAGTATAGACCAGACACCATAAGTTGTCCTTCACTTTGCTTAATCTGTTTTACCCTCCTGAATCATCTACCCTTTAAATCAGTCAGTGAGTCATAGATTGCCCCTCTGAGCAGGCTAGGCCTAGTTCTTTTAAAGAAATAGATGAAGACTTCTAAACCTTGGACTCACAAACATATTCCTCAGTAAAGCTTTTTATCTATGTGATCTTTTAGTTGTTTCATAGTATTAGGTTTTATATGTATGTATTTGTATCCAATATGAATTGATTACTATATAAGAGGGCACGTAAAAGTACATTTTTATTGTTGTAAATGTGAAGCCAGCATTTACAATATTTACTGAAGAACTTGTCTTTTCCCCATTGTGTGTTTTTGGGACTCCTGTTGAAAATGAACTAGCCATATGTGCATATATTTAGTTCTACCATTTGGTACTATTCCTGCACGCAGTGTGTGTGTCTTACATCAGTATCGGGCTGTTTTGATTACTACATCTTTGAAGTATACTGAGGAATCAAGTATGCACATGCCTCCCCCCCCCCCCGACAACTGCTTGCCTCTGGCTTTTACTCAGATGTCTTTCTTTACACCATCACTGAAGTGCTATAGGGTGAGAAGGTCATAAAAATATTAGTACATGGAACAAGGTATACTAATGTCAGAGTATTCCTGTTCTTGGGCTGGAGACATTTTCTCTGAACATGTGAATCAGAGTCTAAACCCTAAGAGCAAGATCTAGATCACCGTCATTAACGGGCTGTGTTTTACTTCCAGACAGGGGCATCCTTCATTAGGGTCTCACAGGACATGGAAATTCACAGAATATACACCTGGCTCTTTCATTATGCCTAAGCAACAAAAAATAACAGACAGTCTCACCTCTTTACAAATCTCAGTTGTTAATTCTTTCCCACAGGACTATTGTGCTATGCTGGGACTGATAAAGGAAACATAGATTGGCTTCAGTTGGGGATAGGTTTTGTTCTTTTGTTTTTTTTAAGCAACAGCAAAGTGTATTTAAAAAATTAAAATTGAAGAATGAGAGAGAAACTGCCTCTGCAGAGCATGCTTGTGCCAAGTAAAAGAGGAAAAAACGAGATGAGGGAGGGCTTATGAGGAAAGCCGCCGGAGCCGGGTGGGTTTTTGAGCATAGGGTCTCCGCTTCATTCTCCTGGGAAAAGTTCCCCCTACTAATGGGAAAGGAAATCAGAAGGGTTTAAAATTGGTACCTCCCTCCCATGGGGCGGGGAAGGTAGGTGGTTTGGCACTGGCTGAGGCCAAAGGAAAAGATAGCAGTGGATGGAATTTTTTTTTTCTGATTCACAACTTTTTCATGTCAACTTGTCATGTACATGCTTTAAATATTCTGTGACTTTATTTTGAACTTTCTCTGAGAATGATATTTTCTCTATGCCTTAGAATTTAATAGAAGTGCTTTTACAGTTGTTATTTTATTAGTTCTTCACGAAACCCTACAAATTTTCTTTTACCCCCCGTGGGAGAGAGGAACAAAGACTGAGGGACTGTGATACCCTCAGTACATTTTCCGTGGGGGTCTCTGGGGTCGGTGATGCTGGCCAGTGAGGGGTGACGGTGGGAACTGAGGTGCTAAACTCCCGAATCTCGCACTTGGACCTAATCACGACACCCTCCTTCCTGGTGAGTGCAGTTGGCTCCAAGTTGTATGTCTTTCCTCCTGGGTAAAATGTCCCAATAAAATGCAATTATATTCAATTCTAGTTTTTTTTTTCCTGCCTGTATCATTTCACTAATTAGAATGTAAATTCCTTACAAATAAGGATCATTTTTGCTTTTTTTCCCCTCATCTTTGATTTTTTCAATTTATCCTATACATAGCACAGTTTGTTCAAATAAATTATGCAGTATGACACCATGTGGCTTATAAAATCATATAATCATTAGTCTATGGGTGATTATAAAGTAAATTATGATAATTTTAAGGAGAGGAAAAGAAAATTAGATTGAGCTTTTTTTCCCCCACATATTTAATTACTTTCAATTGATTGACATTCAGCTCTGAAGTATAAATGACACAACAGTAACAGATTTATTATTATACATGGAGCAAATATCTTATTCATAAAAACACAGTTATGACTACTTAGGCTTGTAGCTGAACCTTTTAGAAACACATTGAGTGTGTGTGTGTGTGTGTGTGTGTGTGTGTGTGTGTGTGTGTATGTTTGTGTGTGTGTGTGTGCACGCATATGTGTTTCTGTGCATGTGTAGGAAAATAATGTTAGACTAATTACATCCAGAAATGGAAGAAATAGGAACTAAGGACTGGGAAGCTGTGGCCCTTTTTTTTAACTAAAAAATAAAATTCCAGCAACAACTCTTTCTGAGAAAGTTTAGTTTTCTGAGTGAAATGGTGAGTTCACCCTTCCTTTTAATTTTCTACTTTAAATTACACAGCTGAAAAATACTGTCAATAGCTACACCCTCATGAGTTAGTGATTCGTACCTGCTATCTGTTAACTTCTGTTCCTAAGATGTCATTTTAAGGATCCTGGGAAGATGGCGACCAGGTGAGCAACAAGGGAGCGAACCTCCTTAATAAACACCACCAGCTCGAGACAGACTTGGCGAGCGTGAATGCCGGGACCTCGGCTGGGAAGTTTAAACTGGGCGTATTTCTCTGAGATGCCGGGGGAGATGTGGTAGGGCGGACCAGGCTGCCGGGGCGAGACGTGGGAAAGCCCAAGACGCTGGGAGCCAGGGACGATCCCCGCGGGGAAGAAGCTTGGCTCAGTCCAAGCGCAGTGGGAGCGCGGCCGCCTCGGTCCCTCCCGCCTCCCGAGCCGGTGCAGCCCCCCAGCGACTCCCGACACAGATCGGCTTGCTAGCGGCGGAGACGCCCGGCAATCCCACATTTCGCGCGTGTCGGGCGAGCCGCGCGGAGGGCCCCAAACGCCGCCGGGAGCGGAGAGAAAGATTTGCTGGGTCCTAGCGCCCTGAGAGCACGGACGGCTCGATCCCTCCCGCCTCCCGAGCCGGCGCAGCCCCCCGGCGACTCCCGACAGAGATCGGCT
>PVLD010007099.1:62565-94535 GCA_004027595.1 Dinomys branickii | reverse complement strand
CGTCTCGCCCCGGCAGCCTGGTCCGCCCTACCACATCTCCCCCGGCATCTCAGAGAAATACGCCCAGTTTAAACTTCCCAGCCGAGGTCCCGGCATTCACGCTCGCCAAGTCTGTCTCGAGCTGGTGGTGTTTATCAAGGAGGCTCGCTCCCTTGCTGCTCACCTGGTCGCCATCTTCCCCCAGGCTACAACATCTTTCCTTGTTGACACTTCTATATTTCTGAGCTCCTATGTACAGTCCATACAATGGATTCCCCCCGGGGTGGGATTTAACTAACCTGTAGGTGAAGTAAGCCCCTCCCAAGAACAGGGGTCAAATATCTTCCCTGCCAAATTAGTTTTTCCCAAACTTCAGATGCTCGTATGTTTTCCTTCTGATGTTTGGCTAATCACTTTTCCACTTACACTGTTCCCCATCCTCCACATGGTATTTATTGATATGATTCACTGTTAATACTATTTATGAATAAGAGAAAAATTAGAACCTACTTGTATTAAATAGGATATAATCATAAAAGGGAATGTAATGGTAATAAAATGTTACTCAAAAGTTTTCAAAAAGATAAAATTCAATAGCAAAAAGCTGTTAATGAATGATAAGCCTGATAACAAATTCCTACACTCACAATAAGTTCCTCATTGAGAAGAATAGACCTATTTATTCACACTCCATAAAAGTGGTATCTTCAGTTCATTAGTGCTTAGTTTCACCTAAAGTCAAGTCAGAGTGTGTGCTTGGGAAACAGCTTTTAAGGAGGCAGTGAAGGATGGAGGGAAATCTTGGGATTTTGAGTTTTATTTCTAGTTTGACCTGTTACCGGACTCTTATGGTAAAAGTAGGTTGATACTATCTACTTCACAGGGCTGTTCTGAGGCCAAGATATAATTGTATTGAAAAGCATTTAGGGTATATTTAGTGCTTCAGTTTTATTCTTTTCTATCAATATGGTATTTGTAGAATATTCCTACTTTTGAAATCTTTTTGTCCTGAATGGAGAAACATAACAAAACTCAGAATTGCAGAGTTTGAGAAGTAGAAAGCAGTGCTTCAAAAAAATAAACAACATTTATGGGCTGTATTTATTTTCCATTCAAAGTAAAAATAGCATCATTGAGTCCCCTGGGAAAAATCTACCATCTTACAACTTATATACTTCATTGACTAGAGGAATGTTAATGATAAAATCTGCTCAGTTTACAGGCCTTAGACGGCAGTATCTGTGTGCATTTGAAAAAGCAGCAACAGTGGTAGCATTTTAATCCTTGAGCCTTAAATTCCAAGCAAGGACCATTTGGGACCTATGGGTTTCAGTGACTCTTCATTTAGTGTCTCATCACTTCTCTTACTGTGGAGGGTACAGACTCCTAGCATCAAATGGGCCCATGGCATTAAAGAAAAGTCATGCACAGCGACAGCACAGAGTTCACCTGGTAAACAGCCTTACTACAGGTTTATGAGTGACCCAACACCTACATAATGTTTCATACAATTTTAGAACAACAGAACGCTCAGTTTATAAGGAAATTTGGGGCTCACACTCACCTCTTTTATGGCTATTTAAATGTAGCTGGCATTTAGGAGTGAGTACAGTGGCATTTAGGAGTCTGGGGACACTGGCAAAATCAGGGAGATGAAGCTATCGGGAAAGGAGGCAGCCTCAGAGTGTTCTCATAAGAGGCTTTAGACCCAGGATTACAGATGTGACTTCTAAGGAGAAGGCAGAAATTTGAGGGTCTTAGATTTGCTGTGGTTTGGACAGGTTTGCCCTGCAAGGCTCACATTTGGAGGCTTAGTCTCAAGCCTAGCAGTATTGAGAGGAGTTGGAACCTTGAAGAAGTGGGACCAAGGGGAATATCATTAGGTCACTGGGGATAAGCTCTCAGGAGGGACCCTAGCCTCTTTCTGGATTCCTGTTTGGTGCTGGGGTCTTTCCTCCACATGTTCTCCTGCTATCGCCATCCTCCAAGGGGTGCAGTCAAGGATGCCCCTTACCAGAGCCTTGATTTGCTTTCGACTTGCAGCCTCCAAACAAAGCTGTTCTTTATAATGTTAGCCTATGTCAAGTATTGTGTTACAGTAACAAAAAACAGACTAACAGGATTTCTTTGATGAAAATTTATGTCTTAGCAACTGACCACTCCCTTTACTCTCTCTCCCTTACTACCAGGCCCCCTTCCCCATCCTTAGTGAGATCTAAAACCTTCTGTGCAGATCAAGGAAGATGTGCCAATGGTTTCTGGCCATGCTGAGTTGCCATACTGATGCCTCTGGCTAGGCATGTGCTCTATCACGAGTGGAATATGGAGGCTCTGAAGAAAGAAATGATGTGACTTGGTCATATTAGAAGCTTCTTTTCTAAAACTGCCCATGAAAAGCTGGCAGATAATTCATATTTAGAAAAGTATGATGAACTAAAACTGGAATCTGGATAATTTAGAGAGCAGTCATTCTAGACAGGACTCTTTATTTAATTACCTGTAACCTGTATTACCTGAACTGATGAATACAAAAAGTTGAGAAAGTGCACCATAGCGATAATAAGTTGGTAGGGAAAGCTTTGAACATTAAGTAGAGGGATTCATTGGTGCAAGGTATTTTCAGAGATGAGCGCCTGGTCTAAAATCTTGAACCTGCACTTAATGTAATATGTAAGGATGTCAGGGATTCACTCATATGCCCAGACATAAAGTAGAATGAGAGAATAAGTACTATTTGCAAGTCCCTAGGGGAAAAAACTTGTGCATATTTGACACTAATCCTTGAGGATAAATGCAAGAATGGAAGGTTCACTCATTCATTAGTGCCAAAAGTAATGATTGACTTTCTTAAAATGAGCTACTCATGATTCAGGGCCTGGGAATTGAGAATGAGTAAGAAAAACAGTCCTTGCCCTAATGAGACTTCTATCTTCCTGAGGTGGGTGAGGTGTTTAGGTGATTCTCAGCAAGCCAAATGCGGTAATGGATAAACTCCTCCATCTTTTGAAGTCATGCCCAGAAGGGCATGAAAATTCATGGTGATGTGGGATGAGAACAGTGGCTTTCTTGCTCCTAAGTCAACATCCTCTTGCCATGTCTACTGTGGAGTATGACATGGATTTTCATATTTTGAATCAAAGCTCCGAATTTGCCAGAAGGCAAAAGATGCTATTAACAGGACATCATGGAGGGAATGATGTCAATACATTTCTTTGTTGTCCGTGACTCCCTTAAAAATAATCTGAAACTCAGCACAAATAAGGCACCTAGAGAAAGCCAGTGGTCAGGTTTGTCGGGGAGACATTTCTAGGAATGATTCATCTTCAGCCATATTGGTTCTGGCAGACTTATAAGATTTATATTTTCACACAAATTGTCCTTGGACAATTTCCCCATTACCTGGAGCTCTGCTCCCTTTTCCCAGCCCCTGTCAGATGCTTCCATCTGCTGACTCCTGCCCAGATATTTTAAATAACAAAGTAATTATTGACATTGCAAGAAAAACCTGCTTCTTGGTTGTGGCTTCCCTTCTTCGATGTTTTTCTTTTGGGAGAAAGTGAGAGGTGGGCAGGGCTGCAGTTTTCGGCATTAGGGCACCTACCTCTACACCAGCATCATCATGAAACGGCGGTGCTGCTATTTCCAGCAGGTTCTCTTTTCTTTCTTGGGAAAGATGAAGAAAACCTAATACTTCTTGTCCTTTACCCTCCTCCTACATGCCAGGGCTGCTGGGTGGAGCAATGGCAGCAGTGAGTCAAAGGAAAGAAGGCCAATAGTTTGTCGAGGTGGCCTTGCCATGTCCACTCCCATGTGTGGGATGACTCTGATCTCACACATGCCATTTTTTGAAACCTCAGTTCCACGTCCCTGAGGAAACCCGGAAGTCATCATGAGTATCAAACTCCCTGTGGCTTCTACAGATGAGGGTACCCAGCCAGACTAAATGGACTTAAAATACAGATTTGGTCAAGGGTGACTACCGCCTTTAGGAGCACACCACTGGTGGCAGGAAGATAGGCCCTTTTCAGCATATTCCATTGCAGCAAAGTCCCTACTAACTTGAAGAAGCTAGATAAAAGGATATCTTAATTAAGAGACAATGAAAGATGACCAAAAACAAAGGCTCTAGAATCATAATTCTTTATATTCCTGCACTATCATTTCCTAGCTTTAGGATACAGGACAAATTACTGAAAGTCTCTGAGCCTGTCTTTTCTACGAGTAAAAAGAAAGTAATTGGCCCCATAATACACTGTGGTGTCATCATGAGGATAAATGAGATGTGTGTGAGCACACTTAAAACAGTGCCCTGACATTAGTGAGCACTCAATGAAAGGCAATTTTTATTCATGGGTATAAAGTTAAATTATAGAATATTTTAAGCAAATGCATTTTTAATTAAGAAAACTCAGCTAACAAAATCTTCATGAATAGGCCCTTCTGGGACTTGCATAACAAAGAGGTAAGAGTTTTACAGAATTGCTTTATTATCACTTATTTATGAGAAGAGGTTGCTTTAAAACTCTTTTTAAAAGTTCTGTGCAAAATTATTTGAAGATCTACTCAAGAAAAGGGGCAATATTCCCCTGGAAGCCTTGCTTACACTTTGGCTTTATTTCCTAAGTGCCACAAAGGTAGATTTTATTTTAGCTCCCTCTTAGGACTGATAAATGGGGCAGGATTTATCTGGATTCCTGAGGCTTTACTATTGTTCAGGCCCTAAGAGATAAGAAATATTCAATATTTTAAATCCGAACTAATGCAGCCTTGACACCCAATATGTTTGAACTAGGACGTATGCTGTGTATGACCTGCCTCTGAGCGGCAGCTCTTAGTGCCGGTCTTCAGGAAGACAGAGATAATAGTGACCACGCCCCTGCACTGACCCGTAGTGGGAGTGGTAGTCCACAGTTGAGGAAATTTAGGTGTGCTGCTCACCTCATGGCACTTGTACCAAAGAGTTACAAACTTTTATGTGGCTGGTGTACTGCAGAGCTCTTTCTGGCCCTCAAATGTTGTTTGGAAGAGAAAAAAGTGAACCAGGTAACACACCCTAATATCCCCACCCTCCTTTTTTGTATTGAGACTTACAGCAAGTCCAAGGGAGGAGAGGACAGTGGCCTTCACTGACAGTAGCTATGGCCGCAAAGGCAGGTGGTCATGACAGAGTGGTGCTCTTTGGTTTTAGATTTTCCAGTGGCCTTGAAATCTAGAGTTCGAACGATGGGACCTGACCCATTGAGATGGCTGGAGCTGCCTTGATGAGTACAACGCTGACTTCAAAGGTGACCTGGCATGGTGTTGCAGCCTGGGGTGGGGGGCTTCCTGCACACCATTGCTGGAAATTCTACCTATTTTCTGTGTAGTATACTTGCTGTGTGGGAGAGCCTGTGAAAGATGGAAAGACCTAGTGTTGGTGATATGATGTGGTACACATGGAAGCGGTAGGAAGTAAAATTGAAGAAATGGCAGAGGTTCATAAGCAGGGGGTCAATTTTTATAATCTCCCATTTTTGCAGTCTCCATGATTGATTGGAATCATTGAGCTAAGGTGACATTGCACATTCATACCTTTCTTAGTGGTTCAAACACAAGTATTCATTAACAGAGACCTACCTAGCTGGAACAGTACACAAACATTACCATCAACCATTGTTGGCTCAAGCTATGAATGCTTTTTTAAAATCTTGGCACTTCAAGTTCATTAATGTGTCATTAATAGTAGTTGAATGAATAAAAAGTTACTAATGATAGCTATCTTTAAGTAGGTATATTTGCTTCTCATAGAAGGAGTTTGGGAACTTGGGTGATATGCCAGAGGTTCTGCAACTGGAATACGATCATCTTAACCTTCACATGACCAAGTCTGTTTACTGAGAAATTGTTCACCACATCACTCTTCATGATACAACGGGACTTAACCCATGTCTATTCCATACTTTTCTTTGCAGTAAAGAAAGTGGGGCCCAGAGGAGTTTCAACCAAACACCTATATAGAAACACGATCTCCTCCCCCAAAGAGACTTGGATTATATCTTATTAGCAGGTGCTCTCTTGAGATTATACCATCTACACATACAAAAGCTTAGAGATGTACAAAAGATAACTAGGAGCAAGGCAAAGGTATGCAAAAAAGAGAAGAATGAGGTGATTCTAATACAGAATATGTTCTAACAATTTGCTGTAACAAATTCTAAGATACAAGACTTTTCAGGCCATACAATTTTATTTCTTCCTCAGACAAACTCCAACACAGGCGTTTCTTATTTATAACGGTGGGAGGTTGCCCCACGTGTTCATTCAGGTGTCCATGTTAAGAGACCCTTCCTCACCCTCAGTGTACCTCCCCACTCCACCATTCTGCACCACAATATAGAGCAGGCAAGAGAAAGAAGCATGAGGCAAGACATAGGAGAATTTGCTTTAAGGCCTAGACATGGAACACATCACTTTTTCTGTTTATCAGTGTTGCAGAACAGTCACATAGCTATATCCCATGTAGGACCAGCAAGTGTACCTATATCCAGAAAAAGAGGGAATAGGTCTGGTGTCCAGCCAGAATCCAAGGACAAGATGGGCTTTATGAAGAAGTGATAACTTCCTCCTGTTGAAAAAGTTCCCATATGCATGCTCTGTAGTTAGAGTTCTCTGATGAATGTGATTTTAACCAATAGCTTTGATAAACAAGGGTGTATAAGTAAAGTATTCAAATTATGTTCATCCTTCAATGTCAGAATCATGAATTTTTCCAGATTGGCTCAGGCACAAGAAATCATTTCTTCACTGAATTTCCAGCTTCCTTCATTTTCTCTCCTGGTTTATTATACTCCTCAGGTGTTGACAATCCGAACACCCACTTTTCTTTCCTCCATAACCTTTGACCAGCACATAGAGCACTCATTAAATACGGTTAAGGCCTAATTTGCATGCTAGATTTCTACACATGATTTCATTAATAAATATTTAAAGTCTGAAAACTGTGAAAGAGGATAATCTCTACAACTTTTTTAAAGCTCCATCAAATCTACAATTCTGCTGGCCTGACAACATGCCCGGGATTTGTAGGGTAATTGTCAGCTTCCCACTTTGTTCTCAGACCAAGCTTTTGAACAAGAAGAAGCTGGAAAAAAAGTGACCGAGCATGGAGGAGGGAAAATTCAACTGAATTTATGGAAATCGACTCAGCTCTTCTAGAAATGCACTGAAGAACCAAGTGACCAGCTTTAAATTATTGTTTTCCATGCTCAATTAGGAAATGGATTCCCCTTAGTAGGTCGTATCTGTCTCTTGTAAATGACTTTAATTAATTTGGTCACATGGGTACAGGACAGAACCTAAGAGCTGCCTTTGAACTGACTGAATTTGACTGTTGTCTAACTTAACCTCCAATTTCCAATCTATCAGTGTGTAAGTGCATGTTTTTGCTTTCATTGAATTTACATAAACTCCAGTGATCCTTTTCCCTCTTCTCCTTCATTTGTGGTTGATAATAGTGTTTGTGTTCAAATCACACCTTCTTTTCATTTCTTACATGCGTATAGACTTTTGTTGTGTTTGTGACCATTAGTGCTTTTATCTCACTCTGCAATCAGTCACAACCCAGTGTGGAGGCAGGGAAGATTTGATGCAATATTTCCTATATAAACAGTCTCACTATAAAAGGAACAGTATGGCACTAATTTTGATGTATGATCAGTTTAGAAATATGCAAACACATTTGAATATACATCCTGTACATGACAACAGCAATGTGAAATTGGATACACAAAAGGGTTTTTTTCCCCTCTAGTGATTTCCCCAGCCTTCTCCCAACCAGATAATATCAGCTTTATTTCCAAGCTTTTAAGTGAAAATGCCTGCTTTGGTTGCTTTGCCAAATTGATAAAAATATATGTAGTCAAATAGAATTTTTTTAATGGTCAAGTTGTCCCCTGGCACACACTCTATCTTAGTCTGAATACAAATAAAAGCAGCTTAAATTGAAGAGGATTTAAAATATTTCAATGTAGCAGTGAGGTAAAATGGGAAGTGTCGGTGGCATACACACAGCCCAGGGATATTGAAGATGCAGTTACTCTATGTGAGGAAAAAGCACACAGGATCATTAGGTCCAGTAGGACTGTGCTGCATGGGAGGTGAATCTTTGTTCCTCTGGCTGTCTCACAAGCTCTCCAGGTGTGGCTGAGTATTGATGTGGCCGCCTAAAGGTAGGGGTATGTTGGCTTTTCCATCTTTTCCCCACAGTACCGTCTTAGAGTTGAGCAAAATATTTAGTGAACATAGTTTTAATTTGGATATTCACAGTTCAACTAGTGAAAAGTGACTTTCCAAAAAGCTAAGAGTATTATCCATACTCCTTCTACCTTAATACTAGTACTCTTTATTGAAAATTTGCTATCAGAGGCAGCTAAGCCAACCTGTATTACATCCCATTTTCTGAAAAGTAATCTGAGGCTTAGAGAGATGGTATAATTTAGCTAAGATAATATAGCTTGGAAGTAGTCTAGCTGGGGTTAAAGTCCAGTTCAGTGGACTCAAGAACTAATGTTCTTAACTTCTCCTCCAAAGTCTGTTGGCCCTAAAACACAACTAGTATTGTGTTGCTGTACTTTAACCTGTCTGTCCATAAATACACATAATTTTTCTTACTTGAAATTTAAGTAAATATACAGAGAGAGAGAGATACAGTACTATAATATTGGAATATTTTCAAATTATCTCAAGGATCTTTTTACATTAATTTTATGTCTTTATCACTACGATTTCTGATGGCTGGATAGTTCTTATTGAAAATATGGTTACTGCATGATTTCTAATTATGTGGTAGACATTGTGCTTTTATATACACTTTTTACATATTTTGCTTCCTAAATGAAAAAATTTGGAAGTGTGTACCTCTATTTTGTAAATGTAAAAGTTGAGAGTTATAAGGCTTAAGAAACTTACCAAAAATTGAACAGTCGGTGACTAGGCAGAATACCAAGATAGACTTTTGTAATGTATTTCCAAGGCCCTTTGCACTACCCCACAACTACCTTCAGAAAAGTGAGTGAAAATGTCTCATACTTGGGGCATAGAGAGACACTGTATCTTCTGTGGGTACTAGAACTCAATTTGTACTTCCTCAAAGTTCCCATGTGGAAATCCTAACTCCAAGGTGATGGCAACAGGAGATGGGTCTTTATATATAAGCCCAAGAGAGGATGTGCTCTCTTCTGTAGAGGCAGGATGCAGGGAAAAGGCATCATCTGTGAGCCACAACATGGACCTTCATGAGACCTACTGGCAACTTGATCTTGGACTTCCCAGCCACCAACTGTAAAGAATAAATTTCTGTTGTTTATAAATTATGTAATAAGTGGTGTTTTGCTATAACAGCCCAAACAGACTAAGAGAATAGATAACCCATTACCATGTGGATAGTAGCTGAATGTAATAATGAATACTGGCTTTTCTTCCCAATGCAAGCTTATTGGACTCTAGTAATCCAATGTATTTGGTTGTGTGTTCCAGGGACTCTTGTGGATGTATGT
This sequence comes from Dinomys branickii, assembly GCA_004027595.1. Taxonomy (NCBI): domain Eukaryota; kingdom Metazoa; phylum Chordata; class Mammalia; order Rodentia; family Dinomyidae; genus Dinomys; species Dinomys branickii. The sequence goes on along the minus strand of PVLD010007099.1, from coordinate 85,023 downwards.
TCCCTTGATCATTATGATCTGGGTAGCTTTATCCAGACCTCATAAACTGAACTGGGGATTTGTTCAGTGACAAAATGCTTGTCCTGATTCTTAGGGCCCTGGGCTTAGTCTTGAGCACCAAAAACCAAAAGACAAATCTAGACCTAGAAATCTGTTATCAAATAGTATGGGTTGGTGGTATGTGGATCTTGGGTTTCCTGGAGGGTTTGTTCTGGGAACATAATGACTTCCTATTCCTACCAATACCAGACCCACCTGGGAATTCCTTTTCTACAAATGCTTGGTGGGTCCTTGCTATTTTTTTTTTTTTTTTTGCGGTACTGGGGTTTGAACTCAGGACCTTGTGCTTGCCAGGTGGGCACTTATTCCACTGAGCTATATCCCCAGCCCTCGCTATTTTTTCTTTCTTCCTTCCCTCCATTCTGTATTTAAGGCAGGGCTTCCACAAACATGTTGCGGGAATAATGGGTGGAATAAGTGAGTTAAATTTTAGGAGAGCTTACATGCATAATTCTTTAATAATTATATACTTTAATGTATTTTAGAGAAAATACACAGCTAGCACATTCAACAGCGACTTTAACCCATATTATTGCTTAGGATAAATCTACATTACAATGAAAAATAAACCATAGAAAGAAAAATAGTAAGTAAATAAAAATAAGCTGATATTAGGATATGTAACAATCTTGATGGTAGCTTGTGAAGGATGTCTCTCTTCTATCATTCTTCACTGGCAGCTCTGGCTCATCTTCTAGGCCTCGCCTTCCTGATCTTTCTGGCTGCAACCTTGCCTCACTTGCCCTTTGAATGCACCATGACTTTCACCCCAGCGCTTGGTACAGTGCGCAGCACATAGTAGGAAGTTAATCTGGGATCTTCAAGTTCTCTGATTACACAAAGGTAAAGAGGCCAAGCTGCTGCCTGCCTGGGCTCTGCCTTGCTGCAACAGGCCTGGGTATCCAGGGCTCCCAAAGTCTGATCCTCAGCTCAGAGAAGGAAACAAGGGACAGAAATAGAACAAGAAATCTTGAACACAGATAAAAGGCTTTTTGATATCTGCATGAAATATGCTTCTTAAAAAGGAACTATTTTTATAGTATTATCTATAAGAGATTATAGGCAAAAATTAATTTTCTAAGTCTTTATAGTTAAAACAGTCTGTGCACAGAAGGAATTTAAATTCCTCTTTTAATAAAAAACCATGCATTGTCCTGCAGGCAAAGGGCTTGGTTTCTTTGTGTGATTATTTTGTGATTTCTGAGGCCAAGAGAAATTTGTAAAATGCTATAAAGACGGCGATGCTTACTTCACCGCATTCCACACTCTGTCTATGCTCCTCATAAAGGATTATTTGGGGGTAGGGAGAGGGTAGAAATATTATAATATTGCAATTCAATGAGGTATTGTAAAGCTATAAAATACAGCGAGGAGAGGAGCTGCAGCTTTCCAGGGGAAGAGGTGAGGCAGGACTAACCGTCCACGCTAAATGAATAGGAGGCCCGTAATTGAGCGTAGGACAAACTGAACGGGAAGCATTTGAAGTGTTAAGTTATTAAATAACTCTTTATGTTCAAGGCTTACGATAAAAAATATTTGTGGTCAGGAAAGTTAGGAGACAGGAAACCAAGGTCTTCTAAACCCATTTTTATGCCTGGAATGAAACCAAACATTTATCCAGTCGTAAACCTTGTGTGTTTATCTGCAAAGGAGGGAGAGGAGGAAAGCAATGGGAGCGGCATTTGATTTCTATTTAAAGGACCTCTCTTCCCCTGGGCCTTGGGTCCTACAGGGTGTCTGCATGTGGTAGAGAGGAGACGGCCGTCTCCCTGCCTCGCCCTGCCTTGATCCTCAGCACCCACCCTCTGAGTGGATGTGCGTACACGGGCTCAGTTTCCCTGCTTTGGTGAAAATTCACAGGGAAGTGGGAAATGGTTTAATGATCAAAGCTGAACTTGATCTCTGTTAAAAGAATCCTTTCCATCCTGGAAATCTGAGCCACTTGAAAATAGTTTAGATCCGAGAGGGAGACTACCCAACTGTCCACATGGGCCAGCTTGAAAGGACAGAGGGGCAGAGCAGCAAACAGCACTTCTCTTTAATGTGATTGCTCGGATCAGTGTGTTTGAACGCAAGCTGCTGTCTCCATGCTTCCTTTCAGTGGGGCCACATTCCGGTCCAGTCCCAGTGAAGAGTTTGATGAGAACAACCCCCAAGGGCCGAGACAACAATGTGGATTTGTCACAGGACCGAATACTTCAGATATTTTTATCTGATGGATGAAGAAACTAAGGTACTGCATTTTGCACTGATGTGTACCTACCCGGGAATAAGGCTCTCTGCTCTTAGCTGAGAGTGACCTTGAGCAAGTGATTTAACCTCTTTAAGCCTCAGTTACCCCGTCCCTGAAATAGGCTTAGTGAAAGGTTGTGTTTTCATGTTTGTAAATATCTAAGTTCTCGCTTTCAGTTTCAGGGTGCCTCTGTTATACCACACACTGTGCCTTCTTTGCAAAGTGCTTCTTCTTTTCACAAAGCTTGGAACAGGGGTGTGTGCATTTAGTGCCATCTGCTCATTTTCCCCAGGGAATTCTGGTACATGTTGGGCCAGAGGTGGTTTAGGTCTGGAGCATAAGGAACTTAAAGTTACTTGGTGCCTATTGTGTACCAGGCACCTTACAGACATCATCTTATTTAATTCTTGCAAAAAGTAAAACAAAATTTGGAAGATAAAGATGATTATTCTCATCCCAAACAGGGGTAATTTAGCCTCCACTAGAGGGCTAATATAACGGGTGGCACAGTCAGAGGCTGGCCAGATTCCGAACCAGACTGTCCTTGTCTCCAAAATCTAGGCCCTCTAACCCCTACTACATCTTCCTCTGGAGGAACAGTAGTGGTGCTGGATGTGGTTGGAGATGAGCTCAAAGAGGGAGACTGGAGATTGAGACCTTGGGACACTGGTATTATGTGCCTGGCGGAGGCAAAATATGACTCAAACTGGGCCGAGAAGAAAGGTTTGTGCTAATGGTGTTTGGACAATTAAATGCTGATATCTTGGACTCTGAGTAACTAATTTAAAGATAACAATACACAATGTATTAACCATTTTTATCTCCTATTATCTTGTCTTGTAATTTTTGTTTTTTCTTTAAAATAAAGAAAAAATCAAACTGGCCTGAAATGAGTCCCAGAGTGGTGCTGTTAGTCATTTCCCTCTGTCATCTTCAAGCACCTCAGGGTGGGGGCTGGGGTGGGAAGGAGCCGGTTCAGTCTTCAGGAGCCCTTATCACAAGTTTGATCTTTTGCTGGAGGAGAACTCTTCTCAGTGGTTATTGACATTTTCGCCCCTTCACTGGAGCACGGCATGGCAGCCATCAGACAAGAGCATTGGAGAGACTGGGGAAGGCTGGGCAGGACTTGGGGACAGTTGTCCTGCTGCTCAGTGAGCCGTGGAGCCAGTAGTTCCTGGTTCAGTTCTAGCCCTGCCTCTGCCTAGCCATAGGCAGGGAGCAGTACATTGACTATTTCTAAGCCAGTTTCCTTTACCGCACAAAGGTAACCATTAAAACACTGCCGTACTTCATGGGATTGTTTTTGAAGATCAACTGAGAACATCTTTGTAACAAAACAAATTGGAGGCAAGATGCAATCCCCAGTTGCCTACAATGTGTTTTAAAACGTTTTAGCTAGTTTTCAATTTTTAAAGATGATACCACCAAAATTAGCTGTCATCTGTCTGTGTATCTACCCATCTTTTACCTGTCTCTCTGTATGCCCTCTTCCCTCCTCAAATTTAGAATGCATCATGTGAAGATTTTCTTTTGAATACTCAGAAAATCTGACAAGACCCTTGTGGCATCTTGTCCCCACAAGGTGATAACCAGATACAGATAAGCAGCAGTGCTGTCTTAGGAGGGTGTGTGCCTTCCCGTTCACCACAGCGCCTTTACCAGGAGCTGCCTCTTTCTGTTCCTGTGGACTCTGCAGTGCTGTGCTTGGTGTACAGTAACATGTGGAAAGTAGCAGAGTCAGGGTCTTAACAGTCAGCTCCATTCAGAGCCGGTGGGTTGAGTCGCTCTACCCTCTGGTTTTGCTACTCAAAGTCTGGCCCACAGCTCGACAGCTCCAGGGTTATCCCATGGCTGTTACACAGGCAGAATCTCAGGCCCCGCCCCAGATGTACTGAATCCGATTTGGCCTTTTAACAAGCTCCCTAGGTGATTCATTTGCACATTAATATTTGAGAAGCACTGCTCTATAGCTTGTGTTATTAACTGAATATTTGGACCCTCTGCTTTGCAGATAAGCCCCATGTAGTAAGTAGCAGACAGACCTGGGCACTGAGAATGGAATTCAAGTATATTTGCTTTGCAATGTTGGTCAAGTCTACTGAGGGCCTCATCATCTTTCTCAATAAAATGAGAGGACTTAGTCATATTTACATTTTGCATTCCATGGAAAGCACTTAATAGCAGTACGGCTTCTGGGCAAGAGGTTCTAATTCTATTGTGGGTGCTGAGGCTACCAAGGCCCAGCAGATGTGGTCTGTGCCATCTTCTGGGCCCTCTCTGCTCTGTATGCCAGGGATGCCAACAAATTAGCCACTAACGCATTTATGACCAACACGCGCTCAGAGCGCTCCCAACATTAACACTCTACAATCCCCAAATCACACCTGAGATGCACTAAATGGTCCCCAGTGTCCTGACCCAGGTAAGAGTCGCCACTTGTGTCTGAGCAATTTCCCAGCACAAGACACGAGTTCAATGAAGAAATGGACATGCTGTAATTATAGCCTGGCAGCAGGGTGAAGCCCCAGGGGAAAATGTATGTTGGACCAACTCATGGCAAAGAATATGTGTCTCCCAGACCTTTATTTATTAACATTTTTTAAAGGGGAGAGAGAATGTTTATTTCATTGTTTTAAAAAAATAAAAAAATTTAAAAATGCCTCTAAGCTAGCACTGAATTATAGATAGTGCTAATTTGGTTCAATTATTTTGCTCATTATGGGCAGAGACACAAGTACATTACAGACCAAGGACTGAAAATCAAGTCCCAGCTTACTCGTGTGCAAATGCAAGTGGGATTTAAAAATGTATCAAATAACTAGCTGTCATACCTGATTAATAATACCTGATCTAAGAGAAGCAGCCATTCTATCTTCTAAAATGTCATTAAAATATCAAAAATAAAGAGTTCATGTAATTAAAGAAACATTATTTTGTTCACAAAGCCTGAAAAAATGTGATTAGGCAGCAGTTCTGGAATGGTGATATTCAATCAGGTAGGTGCTTGTAGACCAGCCGGGAGCAGATACTGCTAGTTATGTAAAATGCTGCTTCGTTATGTGCCATGTTAGGACAGATGCCAAGAAAGGAAGAAATGGAGGTGAGGGTATGTGGTTCATTTGCTATGAAGTTACAGAAGTGAAAAAAAATCTTTTTTGTTTCAAAGCCAAAATAGCCCTATTGTATCAAATAAGCTATCTGGGTTACATTTCCAGTCAGTGAAGCGACAGGATCTACACTGATGCTTGGATTCCAAATAAGACTGATTTAGTTATTCTGTCACTAAACACACGCTAAATTTCCATTCAACAAAAACAAGAATAATTGGTTTAGTTTTAGAAAGACAAGCAATCATTTTTCATTAGCGTATGGGGGACTGAAGCATGCTGCTGCTTGCTAATGTATACACACAGCAATGCCAGAGCTGGACATGGAAACCTCACTTAGCAATTATTTTCTGTGAAATAATTTTCCTAAAGTGGACATTTTGTATGAAATTGAGTCTTTTTACACACACATACACACACACAAACACACACACTCTCACACACACACAGGCCCAGGTATTTGGCAAAATAAACTCCTATGTGTTGTGTTTTGTTCATAACAAGTACTTGATAAATGTTGGTTAAGTTAATTTGTAGGAATATGAGTAGAAATTAGTCTGAGGAAGCATCATTTTTTTAGTCTTGAAAATAGAGGGTGGCAAGAATACTGATGCTTTCTAATCGAAGGCCTGGTTGGAGTGTGCAGCCAGCCTTGGCCAGGTAATATATTTCTGGAGAGAACACATTGAAGATTTTTCTTAGACCCTGGGTTTCCCAGATCCAGTCAATGAACCAGCTATTCTTAGTGTGCAAGTAAGATATTTTGTGAAGGATATTCACTCAAGCAATATGTCTACCCAATGCCAAGGCAAATGGTTAAAGAGCAAAAACTCAATCAGTTGAAGAATTTACTCTGCCAAGGTTGTCCTGAGTTTAAGAGTGGTTTTAATATCTGCAAATTCCAATGACCACTGGGTCAGTGATGATGGCCAGGGATGGATAGGTGGGCCCCTGGACAGGAAGAAGAAATAATCAGACCCACCTTAAGTTCAGAGTATAGGATATTTCATTAATGTATCTTAAAGGATTAAAATTGGACATTAGAAGGCCAGCCCATTAGACTGGAAATCTCCAAAGAAGGGTGTGGAAAAAATACTAGAACTCTTGATATTAAATTTCTGTTTCATGCTTTTTACTTGGGGGATGTGTGTGTGTGTGTGTGTGTGTGTGTGTGTGTGTGTGTTTTCTACTTGCATATTTGAAAATAGTAGAAATATAAAATTTATGAACAAGTAGCTACACATTTGTTAGGGATGTGTTCTCAAAATTTTTTCCAGTAATGGAGTACAACAACCAAGAAAGTTTAGACATATTGTACTTAGTCCAGCTGTGTTAGGGGAAGAATGGATTTTATTTACTTTTGTATACCTGTTGTCTGGAACAGCGTACAGAGGTCATACTTTATACAGTACTATAAACTCTAAAGGAATAAGCTATTTTTATGAGGAGCATAAATTTATTTCTCAAAACTCCAGTGTATGGAAACTCCAATATCAAGGAATCAGCACGCTTGATGTTTGGCGAAGGCCCGATCATTTTTTCCAAGCTGGCGCCAGTCGCTTCCTCCTCTCAGAAGGGAGAAACAGTAGCTTCATGTGGCAGAGAGGACCGAAGGACATAAAAGAACAAAACCCATCCATCAAGACTTTTTGTAATGGAATTAACTCATTCATGACCATGGAACTCTGATGACCTAAATATCTCCCCGAAAGGTCACACTTTTTGACAATGTTGAATTAGAGACTAAGATTTAGCACATGAATTTTGGGCCACACACTCAGACCAGGGCGCAAGCCAAAGATGTGCTCACTGGTATTCAGACAAAAATTGACTACAATTACAATTTAACTTTAAAAATACAGTATTTTTTCTCTTTACTAAGAATCAAGCCCAAGACCTCACACATGCTAGGAAAGTGCTCCATTACTGAGCAGCAACTCCAGACCAATTGTGTTCTATTAAAGAAATCTACCTATATTTTTCTCTGCAAAGCAAGCTACAGAAGATTTCATTCCATTCATGACCATATATTTTGTAAGCTGGTATTGTCAATACTTCTAGCCACATTGTCTTTAGACAATAAAAATCAACTGAATATACAATATGATACCTATTGCTTTGCCAAAGATCACCTATAGTTTAATCATTTATTCAAGCTAAGCAACTACTGCCTTCACACTAATGTCTTTAAAAATTTAGGTTATATTGCCACTGTTTTAGATGTGCTTTTGTTATGTAATTTTTTTTTCTTTTGGTACCGGGAATTGAACTCAGGACCTTGAGCTTTTCAGGCAGGCTCTTATACCACTGAGCTATATCCCCGGCCCTATCATGTAATTATTAATAAATAGATATTATTATATCATAAAATTGAAAAATATTTTGTTAACTGTAGTTCATTATGATTAGTTTCCTTTATAGTCCAATTTACTTTTCTTTTATTCATTGAAAACACATTCTGTCATTGGATATGGGGTCACATGCTTGTAATCCGAGCACTTAGGAGGTGGTGGCAGGAGAATTGCTGTGAGTTCAAGGCCAGCCCAGGTAACATAGTGAGTTCAATGCAGCCTCAAATACATAGTGAGACTTTATCTCAAGAAACAAAACAAAAAAATTTAAAAATATACTCTGCAGTATGCAGCTGTGCACATCTGTAATCTCAGCTAAGTGGGAGTCTGAGGACAGAAGTTTACAAGCCTGAGGCAACCTGGGCAACTTAGTGAGACCCTGTCTCAAAATAAAAAATAAAACAAAAGGGCTGAGGTGTAACTCAGTGCTGGAGTGTTTCCCTAGCAAGGCCCTGACTCATTTCCATCATGGCATAGATAGACGGATAGACAGACAGACCGACACAAGTGATAGAAGATAGATGATAGACTGATAATGCAAGATAGATGACATAGAGAAGACTCATAGATAGTACATGACGGAGACAGATGGTAGAACATAGATGACAAATGAGAGGCAGAAGGTAGATGACAGAGAGAAGACAGGTAGATGGGCAGCCAGACAGACAGATAGATAGATAAGTAGATCGATAAACACTGTTTTGGGAGATGTCTGTGGACTTCACCAGAATGCCAAAGGTCCACTGCACAAGAAATCTTCGGAACCTCCAACATGGAAAGGACATACCAGTGTGGAAACCAGGAAAGCCTGATAGCTCATGGTTTTCCTCATCCACTGGCACTGATTTCAGCCATAAAGCTCTCCACATCCTTGTCTGGAACTCTGATGCTCCATTTCTCCAGGGATGGGCCTAGCGGCAGAGTCAGGGGCGTCTGTGGGTGTGGTTCACGAGGCTTCCTATGGTTGTTCTCTGGGCTGTCCCTCAAGTGTAACTTTGTTGGCTGTTTTTGTTTTATTTTATTTTGTTTTTGTCCTGCTCAGGCCATCAGCCATATGTCTCAATGAGCCTTGGCTCCTGTCTGGCAAAGCCAAAATATGTTCCTGGATTTTTGAGTGCTGGAGTCTCCTTGTAGAGGGGATTTTTAGGTCCTTTCTGTTCTGTACAGATAATGCAACAAAAGAAGCATAAAAAGTGGCAAAGTTTCACATCTATGAAAGGTAAGGAAAAAGCAGAAAGGTAAGGAAAAAACAGGCTCTGCAGAGTGAGTTTTGGGTGGAGGAAAAGGAGGAAAACATAAAAGTAGATGTAGGATGGACTATTGGGAAGAGGCCTGGGAATATACTAGTTTGGGTTTTACTTCATGTCACCTAGATAATCCTTGGCATTTAGTAGGTGTTTGAAATTTTTTAAATGAATGATTGAATGAAATTTGTAAAGTCAGTTATTCCTATGGAAGATTGTCTTGGTTACTTTTTTCTCGTTGCTGAGACAAAATACCCAACACCCAAAATGAAGGAAGAAAAGGTTTATTTAGCTTACAGTTTGTGGAGGTTTCAGTCCATACTTAGCTGCTTCAGAGGCAGAGTGGCACATAGCAGAGGGCAAACTGTTCAGGGCAGCAAACAACCAGCAAATGTGTGGAATTGCAAGCAAGCAGCCTCTTGCTCTCCTCTACCTTGTAAACAGCCTGCCCCCACCCAGGGGGCGTGTAGCTCTCACACACTCTCCATCCCCTTCTCTTCCACAGGATCAGGATGTATACAAAGTAAGCACCCTGGCTTCCTGCTGAATCACATAGTTAACTTTTTAAACTTCCCAAATTAACACAATAAACAACATCCCAGAAAGGTAAGGGCATGTCCTTTTCACCCAAAGATGAAACTGCTGAGTTACTCAGCCAAACCTCCAGACTCCCCAAGTTGACACAATGTATCAACCATAACAAAGATTATACCAGGTTTTCTTAGGCAGTTGAAGATTATCACATTGTGAGATTTTTGAAAGAATTGAAGACCTGGTGGTTGAGCTGCTTATCTAAACACTTGCCGTGCAGGGGAGCAAGGGCTCTGCTTTTACACCTTGTGGCTCCTCAGGAGTCTTTTGCCTTTACATTTTAAGTCATGATAAATTTTAGGCAATCCTGAGTGATGAGTGTCCAGATATAAATGAGTTTCCTTTTCAAAATTACGATTCTTCACTTTGCAAAAGGATCGCCACAGCATCTCTTTAAATAAAGATATTCCCACACTATAGCACCTTCACTAATAAGTAGGAATTAATATGGTATTTATATTTTTAAGAATGCAGTGGCACCTTCTTATCTATGCTGCTATTTTCTACGGGTTCAGTTATTCACAATCAACTGTACTCTGAGTATTTAATGGAAAATTCCAGGAATGAGCAAGTCACATTTTTATGACAGTGTACTGTTATAATTGTGCCAGTTTTATTATCATTGTCATTAATCTCTTACTCTGTGTTATTTATGAATTAAATTTAATCATAGGTGGAGATGTGCAGGAAAATATGAAATATACATAGGGTTTAGTACTGTTCTTGGTTTCGGGCAACCGCTGGGAGCTTTGGAGCATTCCTTCGGTTCTGGGGAGGCCACTGTACTTTTCTGAACTTTGTGAGGGCTATCTTCAGAGTTGCCTCATAATAATATATATATTGCTTAGAGAGCAGCAGAATGATCCATGAAGGTCATTTAAAATCACTTAGTAAGAAAGAGGGAGAGGGAGAGAGAGAGAGAGAGAGAGAGAGAGAGAGAGAGAGAGAGAGAGAGAGAGAGAGAATTTTCCCTTACCCATTTATTGCCAGGTTTTTAATTTCATGATTCAAAACAGCAGAGCTCGGGCATTTCAAATTGAAATCTTAGCCATGCTCTTTAGTAGCTATAATTTGCCTAAAGCAATGTTTTGGAGCTTTCTTTTACAATAATTATTTCCTGTAATATTTCCTTTATAAGGCATATGGATTAGGACTCGGTTTGCAAGTTATAGAAAATGTATTTTCAGCTGGCTAATGTTTAACAAGGAAAGAAGGAAAAAACTTGCTCATGTAAATTACAAGCTCTGATGATGGGGATGGCTGTGAGCCTGAATTCTTACCCAGCCTCCTCCTGACTTGCTTTCTCTTCCTTTCTTGGCTCTGTCTACTTCTGTGTTGGCCTTGTTCTGACGTTCAGTGGGGCAAGAGCGCTGTAGCAGGTCCAGCAGGGCGTGTTCTGTCTCAGCAGCCCAGCCACAAGTCCTTTTGCCTCTCAGGGGCACTGGGTCATGTGCCCATCCCCAAAGCCTGGCTGTGACTGAAGGGTGTCATGAGCTGCTTGTCTACAGTCTTGCTTATACTCAGACTCTCCTGCTGGGTTTCCCGCACCCATCCCTCCACCAACATCCCTGGGTCCTTGACTAGGGCACAAGCCGTTCTGCTGAGCAAAGTTGCAGCAATTTATGAGATGAAGAAAGAGTGAATGCTAGAATGAAGCAAAAATACCAACTGTCTACTATAGCCACTATAGGGCTGGGGATATAGCTCAGTGGCATAAGTGCCTGCCTGGCAAGCACAAGGTCCTGAGTTCAAGCCCCAGTACCACACACACACACAAATACTATAGCCAGCTCATGAAGATTAAATGAGGTTATATATGTGAAAGTGCACAGCATGTAGACAATCTGTAAATGAGTCACAAGTGGACTATCCAATTAAGTAAATCTCAAGAAATTAAATTGAGAGGCAATTTAGGACAGATTTTGGGATTAAGCACACAAAGAACCTCCTTCACTTGGAATAAATTAGTTGGATTCACCAGACATTTTGTCAGCATCTATGATGTAACAAATGTTGTACATAGGGCTGGGCTTACAGAGATTACTAAGAATTGATGTCTGCATTGGATTTGCTTGTAGCCTAGCAAGTGATGCTGATGTGTATGTCCTTTCAGTACAGTGTGGCAGTGTTTGATGGACATATGCTTAGGGGCTGTGGGAAGATCAAAGACTGGCTCCTAACTTACCCATGAGAGGTGCTGGAGAGGCATTACAGAAAGGTTCCCCTCTAAGGAGATGTTATGATCAGAGTTTTAAACAATTGATAAGAGCTATCCTGTTGAAAATAGGAGGTGGGAAAAGGCCTTTCTGGGCAACAGATCAATATGAATAGAGATGGGAGAGTTAGGAAAAGCACAGCGTGCCTGGAGGGGGAAGGAGCAGGGCTGGGCCACTTACTGCCTCTGTATGAATCTGGAAGCTCAGAGTGGCAAGAGATGAGGCTGAATACATATTAGTAGGGGCCTGATCATAGAGGACATAGCATGGCGAGTGGACATTAAACTGGGGTTATGGGAGGTTCCTGAGTGGGTAAAAACAAGTGAATGACATAGTCCAGGTGGAAGTTTTGAAACATTACTCTAGCTGGAGCTAGTGAATGGACAAAGGTTGTCCCAGAGAGACCTTAGCGAGCCCAGGAAGGTACAACTGCTCTGGCTCAGAGTTGAGGAAGAAGAGGGCACGGACTAGGGCACTCCAGGTAGGTACAGAGAGGGAGAGCCTGGCAGCGAGAAAGGAGGAGTTTAAGAAGCAGGATTTGGTGATGTCAAGGGAATGAATTAGAGAGATAAACAGCAGTCAATGCAGGCATCTGATACATACTGCAGTGCACCTGAACACATGCTTTTTCTGATAAAAGATAAAAAGAAAAGCAAACAACTGAAATTGAGCAGATCCACCAATAAGGAAATGATTGTGTGCATAACAGTGCTTTCATGTGGTAGTCTAACCTCACACTGCAAAATGAAAGGTAATATTTTATCAAATATTTAATGCTTTAGAATATGCTTGGGATATTTAAAGTGAAAAGCAGGCTATCAAATGGAACAGCAGTACGACCCACTGTATGCAGAGGTAGTTACCAAAGCATCTGTATTCTGTAATTCCAGATGACTTACACCACGATGTTAAAAGCTTTTACCTCTGAGAATGAAAAGCATTTCTGTTGCTCCATTTCTAAAAGCAATGAATCTGTAAGACTTCGAAAAATTGGAAGAAAATAAATGGTATAATATAAAAGAACCCAAATGGCCATTTTTGATAGATCTCCAACTTCCAGGACAGAGATTTTCAGGGAAAACAGGCTGTGGGCTGATGTCTGCCTTAATGTTTGCATTGGTATTAATGATCATTGTATACACTGCCCTTGCAGCAGGGATAGCGGGCAGATTGTGCCTGAGGTGTGTATATGCTGCGGCTTGAATGCGTCTCCTCCAAATTCAGACGTGGCCCTGTGATAATGTTAAGAGGCAGGCGTCTTTGAGAGGTGATTAGGCCGTGAGGGATTCTTCTTTGTTACTCAAATGAAGAAGAACTTCGTGAACATGCTCTGCACAGCACCTGGCCCACTTACTAGCCTGCTCTTTTCTCCCCCACTTTGTGGGGGACACAGCACTTGCTCCATCTTACCTTTCTGCCTTTTGCCATGTCAAGACACAACATGAAGCCCCTCATCCAATGCCAGAGCCTTAACATTGAATTTTGCACCCTCCATAACCATCAGAAATAAATTTCTTTTCTTTATAAATTATTCAGTCTTGGGCATTTGTTGTAGTAACACAAAAATAGACCCTAATGAAAACTGAAGCTCAGTATTTGTGGCTGGTTAGGCGAGAGACTCCCTCATATCTAAATGCCCTGGACTAAGAAGACATGAATAGATACCTGCACTCATATTTGATAAGCAACAGGAGGATGAAGCAAATCACTTTATTTTCTAAACCAGTTTTTCTCATTCCTTCTTTGTTTAAAGAGGCATGAGAAGGATTTATTAGAGGTAGATATAGGTACCTCAAAACAATGAGGTACCCAGTTTTCACATTTTTGCCATGTGGTAAATATTCCCTGCCCTGCTTAATTCATAATGTTGCCTACTTGGAGAGATAATAAAAAAGGCCTTACGGACAATGAAACGCTGGCTGCCTCTGAACTCCTACTGTCTTTCTTTTGTGATACTGTATTGTTCAGAACTACTTCCTCTCCCTAACGTTGCCTCCCACTCCGTGGCCACTCAGTATAAGTTTATAAATAAATCTATAAACCCTCTCGCTCTCCACACCAACAAATAAATAGTGTATCATATTTTCTGGCTGAAAACCCAGCACAAGTGTGTTTGTTTTCTCTTCTGTCCTTTAATGATATCTCTTGGCCTCCACTTCCCATTTGGTTCAATGCATCAGGAGTTGTAAAATTTAAAGGGTCACATGACCCTGAGCAAAAGGGAGAGAGAGATATCACTTTGGGATGAGCTCTCTGTGAAGGGCATTTGTAACGTTTACGAATAGAGGGAAGGGAAGTCCACGTTTACAAAGTGTGCTCACAGAAGTACAACCGCTTGTGGTTGCTTCAGGAAAGTACTTTGCAGGCAGAGGTGTTGCTCAGGGGATCTGTGGCTGTGGAGCAAAAGCTGTCACCTACAAGTGCATCTGAGTGGTCTTTCACCTTCTTCGGGATTTTCCTGAGGGAGTGTGATTTCTTTTGGGAAGAACACCTATGATTACAGTGTGACTGGTGCTGCCCAAACTTCCAAGGTGGTCCTGGGAGTGAAGGTCCAGGAGAAAACTGGCTACTCTTGGCTTTCATCAAATGTGAGCTTAAACTGGAGACTAAGTTGACTTGCTGTCACAGCTTTGACTGCTTCACACAGATGCATGAATGTGGTGTTTGAAATAACTTGGATCTTATGGCACACCCTCACAGTCTACATGTGCATGCATCAGTTCTGGAAGTCATGGCTCTGATAAATGGCTCTGGGAATGAGACCTTGGTGATAAGGTGAAGGTAGGATACTGCCCAGATATTTAGAAGAGTCAGCTTACTTGATGCATGACATGCATATTTAAAACTAAAAGTTAGTCATGTTTTCAGTGGCCTAGGTATCTCCTGAGTCTGAAATTATTAAGGTCCTTTACAGTAGTTCTCATCCTCTGATGCAATTCAGGTAATTTTGTTTCCTTGAGTTGTTTTCACTTTTTTCTAAGCCCAGCCTGTTTCTCCTCATGTTCTCCCCATCTTAACAAGAGGCACCATCACCCACTCAGTTACTCAGAACCTTGGAATCATTCTCTGCTCTTCATTAACATCTCATATTTAACCCATCTGCATTAGCGCTATATCTTAAATCTAATGACTTTTCTCACTTCCACTAGTCCTACCACGGTTGGGGTCATTACTATCTCTCTCCCACAGCACTAGATTAGGATATTTACAGTTCTCTCAGTTCCATTCTTAATCCCCTAACAGTCCATTGTTCACACAACAATCAGAGTGATGCTTAGACAAATATGTAGAAATGTTTGTCATTCTCTCCAAAAATCAACAAACTATACCTCAGGGTAACTAACACAGGCTGAACTTTACAAGGGTTGCAACTCAAGGTAGACCACAGCACATGACAGAAAGTTCTTTAGAAAAGTATCTCTGTTAATAAATAAAAAATGCAATGACATAATTAGAAAAGCACTACTCAAAACTTCCTTAGTGAAAAAAAAAAAATCTAGGCAATAGTCCCAGGGATTGATAAGATCACATATAAAAAAGACAGCTGATATAATGTGTGTGTGTGTGTATATATGTGTGTGTGTGTGTGTGTATACACACACACAATATATATATATATATATGTATATATATATATACATATATATATATATATATATGTATATACACACACATATAATCATCCATGAATGGTGGATATTTTTAACCAGAATATTAAACCTGAATGTGATGCAGTTTTTAGACCTATAAATTTATTAAAAACTATAAGGATAGAGGTACATGCAAATGGTACAGTGGGAATGCACTTAGCACACTAAGAGAAATGTTATAGGACAATAAATTGATACTTAAACTAACAAATAGCAACAGGTGAGGGGACAGAGGAGGAGTCATCTGAGAGCTTTTCCTGGATTCAGCAGTGAGAGTTGAGCATCCCAAAGGCATCCTGAGACTGTTGTCAACCTCGGGGAGGTGGAAAGGAGGACTCTATGGGTTCAAAGAGGCTTAGGGGCTTTCCCGTTTGGGTCCAGCAGTATGGCTCCCACAAAGAAGGGTGGCAAGGAGAAGAACAGCCATTCTGCCACCAACGAGGTGTATACATGATCATGGATACACCATCAACATTCGCGACTGCACCCATGGACTGGGCTTCAAGAAACATGTCTCTAAGGGCATGTAAGGAGATCCAGGAATTTGCTACGAAGGAGATAGGAACTCCAGATGTGCCCATTGATGCCAGGCTTAATAAAACTCTCTGGGCCTCTGGAATAAGGAATTACCCATATTTTAGTCATGCATGGTTGTCTAGGAAAAGTAATGAGGCCGAAGATTCACCAGAGAAACTATATAGTTACATAACCTACATCCCTGTTACCACATGAAAAAAATCTCCAGACAATGTGGATGAGAACTAACATTTCAATAAAATCATAAAACTGCAAAAAAAGATGTTTAGGGGACATATGGACCTTATTTTGTTCCTTCTTAAATAAAAATTATGTATATGTGTGGAGGAAATGACTAAATGTTTGGTGATATTAAAGAAATTAGTTTATAGAGAGTAGTTATTAGTTTTTAGAGAGCTTACATACTGTTAGCTTTTTAAAAAGTTATTTAGAGATAGAAAGTGAAGTGTTTAACATAACATGACATGATGTCTGTAATTTTGTTTTGAGGCTTGAAGACCTCAGTGTAGATGAAACTATGTCTTCAGAACAGATGAATGTTGTATTTGGTTGGTAAAACTATGAGATGTTTTAGTACATGATGCAAGAAGGGAAAACTTGGTCTTGGAAGGTAGCAAACTCTGACTTAATGTTCTAAATCCAAGGTTCAGTACTCACTAACAATATAACTTTCAGCAAGTCATACACAACCACTCAGAACTTTAGGGTCTTTATCTTTAAAAGTGGAAACAGTAATTGGGAATGAATGAAAGAACACGAAGACGTTCTTAACATACCATCTGGTGCACTGGAAGGTAAACGTCTGTAGTTTCCTCAAATATAAGGGGCAGAAAATAATGTTACTTATGTCACAGGGTGACTATGAAACTCAAATAAGATATTTAATGGTTATACATAGCACACCCAATACGTGGAAGTTCTCTTTTCTCTTAAGGCAGAACTACTTCCTAGATTGACCATCAGAAAAAATTTTCATCTCGAGTAAATGTTGTTTCCCTGAAATATAGTTCTTGTTCTGGGAGATTGTATAGTTTTCCCTGATGTCTTCTCTAGTGAGTTGATAGTAGCTGTCTGGAGACTGACGTTCAATGGGCTGGAAAGTTTTCTCCAGTGAAAAGAAACACAAGATGATTTAGCAGTGTCTACCATGGTATGGAAATTGGAGAAATGGAAAGAGGTAGGAATGAAAGGTAGTATGGGAAAATGTTCGTGAGGTTTGTCTGCTAGTTCTGCCTCACTTTCCCCTTTGGAATCCTGCAGAAAGTGCCTGTTCTACCAAGTCCCCCTAATTTGCCTCATCTCAGGAGCCCTGTAGCCAATACTTAATACTTTCCCTGTTTCGCAGCTGATTGGCTGTTCTCATATCAATCTCTCTTACTTGGGGAGCACAATGAGCTCTCAGCATCTGTCAAAAAGCCCTTGCTTTTTAACCAATTCATTAAACTCAGAACTGACTTACTGAAGGCACAGTGTGAATATGGGAAGGCAGTCTCACTCTATGATGCTAACAGAGTGACAGTTAAAACCTAAATAAGGAAACATAAAGCTTCGAAAGGAGATCAAAGCACTAAAGGTAAAGAAATCTTATATTCTTTGGTGTTGAGGCTACCAATGCTACTTGCCTTACTAGTTCCCCATGGTTTCATGATATGATATTAGAGCATGCTAATGGATGTGCACAAAAATCGCCTAACTCAATGGGAAAAGAGTGCATTCTGATTGTTGTATTTTGTTTAAGAAAGCAGAAGAATCTGTAATCCTCTTTGTAAAGGTCATCAGCAATTAATTGAAATTAAGAGATACTGCTGAAAAGAAAACTTGGGAAAATTTTTATGTAGAATACCCCATTGACTGATGGGATCTCATAATTATATATGACTTTTAATCCCAATCATATTTAGGTAGCATGTAAAATTTAAAGGGAGAAACTATTCATGCTATCGTGAAATTATAAATGCATTAGGAAAATAAATGCTAAAGAAAATGAATGCTTTGCTGAAAGACATTGTAGACATCCATTTTATTTTATTCTTAGCCCTTAGCATATTCTAAGCTGTACTTTCAGAGTCCTGAAGGCATGGGATGCAGACTCTTGTCTAGGGAGCTCATAGTGTAGAAGAGGACAGCATGTTAAAAACTATTAAAATGTAGAAAAATAGTTCTAGTAGAAAAGGATAAAGGTGTGGCAGGGTAACTAAGAAGAGATGTGAAACTGGAGAACGGTATTGAAGAATAGATAAGATTTTGCTGTTTTCCAGGTATGTGAGAGGTAAGGCATTCCAAAACCCAAAGAACATATCTTTTTGTCTTCTTTTGACATGGACCTCAGCCATCTCATTAGAGAAGGATGGAGGAGACTGGAATGAGGTGTGTGTGTGTGTGTGTTGGGGGATAAAGGAATGAGAAGAATATTGAGAGTGCATATAGCTAGGAAGGAAATATTGGGGGTGAGTCCAGAAACTTGCTTCAGTCATAAGAAGCAACTTGAAGGTATAAGGGAGGTAAATGGAATTGGAAATGAACCAGAATGATAGAGAAAAATCTAAAAACTTTTAAACACAAGAAAAAAAATTAGAGACAGAGAAGTAAAGTATGTGCTTAGACCTTGTCCAGAGAGGCACGTGTTAGTGGGTTTCTAGCCCTTCATACTATATTTTGTAAGTCATGAATACCCACTTGCCAGGTGAAATGGGGTTGAATCAGCTCATAATCTGCAATTTTCTTCTAGACCCAAAGTGCCCCAATGTTTTACAAGACTAGCAGGGGGAATCTTGGGCAGAGACAGTGCCTATAACATGTAGGCAGTGACCCATCCATTCAAAGGAATAAACTACAGCCTTTTCCTTAAGAGCTGGAGGGAATTTATGGGGTCCTGTGAAAGGATGGATAACTGATTTTGGGTAACTGAGTGATTTGTCTGGTCTTTTGTAAATAGATGGGGACTGGACCTCAAAGAGAGGTGATGATATTAATCACGAAGTAAAAGGGAATACCTGGAGGGCCACAACCATGGAAATGATGGTAAGGAAGAGGCCACATATTGGTGGGAATGTCACCATTCAGGAATGCTGTTGTGGGAGTCAGACGCATGGTCTAACCTGCAGTGTAGTATTTATCTTGCCACACTGAGGCTGGGACCCTGATCCAGGTCTCTGGGGTGTTGGACTAGACTCACTTTATGTGTGACGATCGAGAATTCTGCAGATGCTCAAGGATGATGATTAGCCACATGTTCACCTTGTCTTGCAGGAAATTTATGGGACTTGGATGCGAAACCTTAGAGGATAGGCTATTATGCAACTAATGGGGAACATTAAACTTAATGCCACTCACTAGCCCTTCTAATGCTTCTGATTGCATTTTATATTCTTCTTAATTTCCTCAACGTCTTGGTAAAGACCTTGTTTGACTTGTCCGTGGAGATCAGTGACTGTGTCAGGAGAGAGTCCCAGGAAGCCAGTAACAAATTGTAGATTTACAGTTCAGTAATAGCGCTCAGCGTCCCACCTTCTGATGCTTCCTCTGTTATCTGAGACAACAGTTTTGTTGGGGAAAGATTTCCTGAATTAAAAAGGAGTAGTAGCGTAGAAAGGTACTTCAGTGCAAAGAAAGAGGTGCTATAAGGAAAATCTTACTGTGATCACAGAGCCCGAGGGCCTAGCAGCTAAATAATAACAGCTCCAAGACCCAGGTTGGAGTGAGTAGCAAGTACCCATGAGCGCAACACTTGCCTGCATGTCCTGCGGTGGGTTTAGGAGAAGGAACGTGGCTATGTTGGGCTCAGATAAATGATGCTGTTTCAACACATACTGATGTTGTGAGTTTTCTTTTTTCTCTTTTTACAGGGTGTTATATTGAGAACAAGCCAACAGACCAACAAAAAGGCATCAAAGCTATTCATATTGTGGCTATTTTTATTGATAATAGCTATTTTATAAGAAATTAAACATGAAAATTAAGTTATGTCTCTATCCCACCTACAAAATGTAACCATTCTACACATTTACTATGTGTCTTCTCTAAATTATTTTTAGATTATATTTATCTATCCATCATCTATCTATCTATTATCTATCATCTATCACTATCAGTCAATCATCTAGCTATCAATCAATCATGTGTCTATCACCTATCTACCATCTATCTATCACTTATCAATCAATCTATCTATCGATCTAAGTATCATCTATCATCTATCACTTACCAATCAATCAATCTATCTGTCCATCTGCCTATCATCTATCTATCTATCTATCTATCTATCTATCTGTCTATCTGTCTGTCTATCGATCTATCTACCATCTCTGTCTCTTCAGGGTGTCCTTACGAGATGTAGTAACACAGAAAGGATGACCGCTGCTGCCCAGTGCTATTCAATGGAGCAGCAGCCTTGTAGTAGAAACATTACAATGTGTCCTCATGGAGTTTATTCACTGGACCTGACGCCATATGACTCTGGTTCTTGCCCAAAGTCAAAATGACCATGCAAGCTACATATTTGGAATTGATTCAGGACGCCCTGACAGTGCAGCTAAAGACACTTAGGAGAGAGAACTTTCAGAGCTGCTTAGGAAATGGAAAGAACAATGGGGTAAGTGTTTGAAACAAAGGAGGGTGTTTTAAGACTAATGGTGCTAAGAATTTTACTGTAGTAAGTTTTAAAAAGCTTTGATCATTCACCATATTTCTAGATCACACTTATGTATTTTAGTATCTTTCATACATACATATATAGATGAACTTTCTATATGTATTTTAGTCTCAAACTATGACTATATTATGGATCTGTTACCTACATTAGATATAAATTTATTAAAAAGTAGCTGCATCAAATTGCATCTATACTATGGATCATAATTCATTCAGTCAGTACTGCACTGATGGATATTTGTTTTTTCTAATTTTATTATAAACAATTCTGCAACAAAATTTATTTAATACAATATTTTTACTCTTATTTCTGTAGGATAAGTTCTTAGAAGTAAAATTACAAGGTCAAAGGGTAAACAAAGTTTTGACTTTTCGAAGAGTTGGGTCAATTACCAGTCCGAACACTGGGGTATGAGAGTACTTCCTGTTACCACCGGCACCACTTAGAGTGCAATTCTCACCTTTAAATGTTTGCCACAGTGAAGGCTGAAGAATAGTATTTCATTAGTGGGATTGTTTATAATTCATTGGCAGTAGAAGGGTGTATGTTATTCTGTGCACATTGCACCTTTGTATTTTCTGTTCTCTCAGTTGTCTATCCAAATACTTAGCCTATATTTCAATGAGTTATTTGTATTTTAAGTTAATTGGTAAGAGCTTCTTATATTATCATACTTTATTCACTTTTTCTTCTAAAGACATATGGGTGTCACAGAAATATTTAAACTGTACAAGTTTTTGCTCAATGGAACTTTCATACTAAAGCTCAAAAAGTGCATTAAATGAAAGTAGGGTTATAGCATGTGGTTTTTAAATACCATTGCTCTGGGACGAGTCCACAGGCTTTAGGACTCACCCCAGACTACTGATGCGAGCAACAAGAGTATCTCCATACTGCTTGCATATATGAACGTTATATGATCCCATGGTGACCGGGTGGGCAGCGGAGAGAGAACCTCCCGGAGGAATGCCACTCAGACATGGCAATATAGCAACATGTGAAGGACAGAGAGGAGGGAGGTGGATATCCTGAACTCGAGAGGGATCTGAGATAGGAAGTGAAACCCTCAGAAAGTCTAAGCAGAACCTCCTCTCGAGGAGGGGATCGCAGATCTGACATGGCGCAGTTGGAGGGAGATGAGATAGAGAGGGAGGAGGTTGCCGCTCCAAGCACACCCCTGGCCCACGCCCTCGTTTCGGCATTCGTAGCTTCAGCTTCAGAGACCCATTGCCCAGCTGCAAGGGGTGGGGAACGGTAATGCTGGAGCCACATGGTCTGGACCCGCCCCCACCCATAGCACCACGACAGGGTGAGCATATGTGCTTTCCCTCCTCCAACCATGGCAGTTTGTATACACCCCTGTATGTTATAGTATAGTCTGAGGCAGCTATATCTCTTCCCAAGGTGAGAGTCCAAGGATATAGATAAACCCAGGAGTACAGTTATTGTCACAGGGAAGATAACTGATTGAGTGGTAGGGCAATGGAGATGAGGGAGGAGAAAAAACGAACTGATCAAAAGGGCCATCATCTGTGTAACCTGAGTAACAAAGATGAAGGTAACATTATGTAGGACAGCATCCAGAGCTAATTCCCTTCTATGTTCTCTATAATTCTGTATTTCCTCAGTCGTTTCTGTACTAGCAGAAATGAAGATAACTTTATATTATACAGCATCCAGTGCAAATTCCCTACTATCTTCTCTATAATTTGGTATTTCCTTTAATGTTTTTGTGTTAACTGATGTGAAGATAACTATGTAATACAACATCCAGTTCTAATTCCCTACTATATTCTGTACAACTTTGTATTTTCTGTA
>PVLD010007099.1:33548-62465 GCA_004027595.1 Dinomys branickii | reverse complement strand
TAAAAAAAATAAAAAAAAATAAAATGAGATTCAGAACAGCTTTATTTTCATTGTACAATTCTCCTACTTCACTACATGTTGCTAGTGCTCCCTACCCCACCAGCTCACTTTTTTTACTTTATCCTTATGTAACAATTTTTTCCCTTTCCATTCATGGCACCATACGTATTTTTCACGTACTCTCTACGGAACAAAACACACAAAACAAAAATCTTATTCTGACACTGGAACAGAAATGGATTCATCATTTAGCCTTGGACATATTTACAAAGGTCCCCTTTTAGTACACAACTTTTCCAAGTAGAAAAATAAACGCAGGCTTCTTTTCTCAGTTCTACCAATAATTTTCAATAGAATTTATCTAATCAGTGTGGTTCAATCTAATCTGCATGAAGTTCTGAGGTTCTGATTTTTGATTCTAATGGATTATGTCCTCACATTCGATGTAGTTACTAGTGCTGCAGGTAGCAACATTAAAAATACCATAGAAAGTACATTTTTAAATACATATTACCTTATTGATATTTTATATTATATTTTAAATTTTCCCTAGAGAAAATTTCAAGTAAACATGGAGTGTAGACTGATGAACCCCGATCTACCAGCCTGTATTTTTAAAACTTAAATGTATTGGTACAATTTAAATATATATAAAAATCACATTAATCATAGGGAATTTATACCGTACATGACACATTTTAGTTTCTCCTTGGTCCCCATTCCCCTCTGCTCTTTTTAGGTCTCTTCTCCTCCTTGTTCACAAAGCTGTTTCCATCTTATAGTTTGTTTTCTTTTTTTTCTCCCCCAACCTGTTCCCCTCTTCCTTTTGAAAATTTCCTTTTTCCCAACAACTATTATATATTTTGGTTCTTATTTACACTTCTAGCTTCTGACATCAGAGAAATAATGTGATATCGACTCATTTGTCCAACTTATTTCACTTAAGGGTGTGGTCTCTAGGTCCATCCAGTTTGCTACAAATGTCTCAAGTTTATCCTTCTTTATTGTGCAGTGGCACGCTACTGTACAAAAAAAAAATCTTTTTTAGCCATTCACTGATTGACAGGCATTTTGGTTGTTTCCAAGTTTTACTTATGTGGATTTTATCAAAGCCTGGATAAGCATCTGATTTACTTAAATAAGTCCTTCGTACTTCTCAACTAAGTAAACTGCTGCTATAATGTGTCTTTGCATATATTACTTTTGTATGAGACTTTTAATTCTCTTGGGAAGATACCAAGAAGGGGAGTAGCTGGGTCAAATGGAGCCTCTAGTCCTACATTTTGAGGAACGTCCACACTAATTTCCACAGTGAATCCACCAGTCTGTATTCCCACCATCAGCGGAGAAGGGTTCCTTTCTCCCCACAGCCTCACCAGCATTTTTGAATAGTTGATCTGTTGATAATACCCGTTCTCTCTGGAGTAAGATGAAATCTCAGTATTGTTTTACCTCTCATCTCTGGAGTGAACAGTGGTGTTGAGCATTATTTCATATATTTATTTGCAGTTTGTACAAAAGAAGAAGTGTGAATGCCACCAGTTTCATCAAGTGTCAACAGAAGGCCAATTCTGCGTCACTCTAAGCCCCCATCACACCATCCCCCACTCCCCCTGCACCATAGAATTATTTTAAACAAACATAAGACCTCGTAACATTTCATCCATAAATATTTTAACTTGAACATTTAAAAAATTAATTCTTTTGTCTCTAACAAATATTAAAACTTCAAATTTAAAAGAACAAAAACAAAAATTCTAAAGCCAGGTAGTTGAGACGGAGAGACAGAGACAGAGACAGAGAGCGAGAGCGAGAGCAATAGAGAGACATTGCTTTCATTTTTGGGAGTGACTCTCTCGCTTTACTCATTCATAGGTTTGATTAAGGAAGCCATTCTCTTTTTGGTTAGCACTTCCTAGAGGTAGGAAAAGAACTCCTAGAAAACAGGGACTAAGTTTTTCTTGATTTTATCAAAGCCTGGATAAGTATCTGATTTACTTTAAAAAGTCCTTCATGCTCCTTAACTAAAAGACTATGTAGAATATAAATTTCCTTCTTTGCTATTTTAATTCCCAAAGTAAGCTACACAAATATAAGTAGTTTTCATCTCACTTGACTTATTAAAGATTCAATAACTGTCATAATAATTCTGGGAAGGTGAGCAGTAGACCTTAGACTACAAATGCTGAATTAGCCACAATGTTGTTTCATCCCTTCCTTGGTGATTTTAGAGCTGTTCTCATTACTGTCACAGAACGCCCAGGCCTAGTTAAAAAGGAAATCTGCCAGCAGATTGTGTAATGTGAAACACCTTGGCATATTTTTATGAAAACACAGTATAGTATAACTGCAGATGTAGACATTTGACTTTTTTTGTTTTACTTTAAAGAGATCTATTAATTCTAACAAAATTGTCATTGCACATTATTTTGGCACAATGCAGAACATTCCCTTCATATTTTCAGTAAATGAGAAAATCACAATGCATGTTCTTGTTAATAAGAGTGCTTATTCATTAAAAAAAAAACTGAAGAAAGAGTAATTTTTGACCAGGGGATTACAATTTTAAAAAAATTGGTATCATCTTCTCAAATATATGGAATCTTATGGCTGTCTGTGTGGTTCTCTGTAATTACTGCTTTATTAGAAACTATTGCTTTTGACTAGCAATGTAATTTTGTGCACTTTATCTGGTTATTCTGCTCTTGTTAGGTGTGTGGTTGGGGTTTATACATATCTTCCCTAGATTATTTGTGTTATTGACTTGAAAGAAAAGTGTATTCTTTCACTTGCAGAAGAGTTTCAATAATGCTAAGAATTATTGAGAGAAAATTGATGAACAATAAATTTAAATAAGTTTATCTCTTGTTTTCATAATTAAAGTAGTCTAAAAGCAATTGCTACTTACAAACTGCTCAAAGCATGCATCTTTCAGAAGAATGAAAATTTAAATCCTCTTGTTAGAGTTAAATTAAGATAGAATAGAAACACAAATTTTTTTAAATTATTACAAAAGAAAAAATTCAGGCAATATATCAACAAAGGGTCATTTTGTCATGAAATATTTTCCTCCTTTCTTAGTATATTTAAAGTATAAAATCGTCCATGGAGCTCTTATACATGGAAATTTATTCTACTGGGTAAACAAGAGCAGGACTCAGAGTATACATGTCAAGATGGTATGGATGCTCAGAGCATTTCCACAGAAACACACATAACATCTATTTTGATAAGAAAAGCCTTGTACCTTTAAAAATAATAGCGTATAAAATTATCTGTTTAATTGTTTATTTCATGATTAGAAGAAAGTTTAATCCATGATGGAGGAAACTAGGCAGTATGGTATAAAATTAAGGTTCTCTATACACAGAAAATCATTAAACTCCCCTATGAGTGAAGACAAGGAAGGCAGGATGCAGAACTTCACAGCTTTTCTTCATGAGCTTATATCCTAAGACAAGAAAATATTTTATGAAAGCTTTCGCTTATTCACTAAACTTTGTCTATGCATTAATTCAGTAAACATTTACCTAGGACTACTCCACTGTCTTTGTCAAAGACAAAAAATAAGGCTTGATCCCGATAGAGTAGGAAGAAGAGTCATGAAAATAATGACAATAATAACTTGGTAACAGGGAAGAGACCGACTATTTCTGCTTTGAAAATACCATCACTGTGTCATTTTATATAACATTTTATAATATTTGAAATGAAGCACTCTTCTGCTGAACAAGTATGGGTGAACTGTAGACCAGTAATAGAAACAAGGAGAGGAGGAAGTAAGAGGGACGGACATATAGACAGCCTTTACTTATAGATATCACATACAGGTACATTTTGGCATCTATTTGGAGAAATATAGAAGAGCATCAGAAAGGTAGAAATTAAATGATACATGTGAATGGATTAGTTTTGTATGACATTATTGTGAGTATATTGAAATAAAAGATTCTTTATATATTACCAGTACATGATTAAATTTTACTTATAAATTGATCAATTATCTGGAATTCATTTCAAAGTGTGTGAGGTTGGAGTTTGAGTAGATAAAGCTAAATCAGCCATATGGTAAGGTTAATTGAAGCAGATGAATGGCCACAAAGAGTTAATGGGACTTTTTTTCTTGTTCTTATTTGAAAATGTGCGTAAGAAGTTTTACAATTAACATAACATTCATAATTTAATATGGGTTCTCAAGTGGTGCAACACTGAACATTTGATATTTAAATGCACCCTATGTAAGTGAAGTATTTTTCATAGTGATTTCACTAATTTGAATTAGTGACAACATTGAATAAAATGGGAATAAGCTGAAATGTAAGGATTTAGATACAGTTTGGATTCTGGATACTCTGGAGTTAAGATGTGGTCTTTCACATTGGAAACATAAATGTTAAATGCCAGTAAACGTTTAAATATCTAATTTATTAAATGCTATGTCCTTTAAATTTTTTATTGGTATATGTTTGTTATACATAGTGAATATACCAAGCCCTGGGTATTTGTACACAAATATATGATTTTTTAATATGACACCAGAGACCAAACCCAGGGCCTCATGCATGCAAGACATGCAGTCTACTGCTGATTAGAGCAGCAGCTCACAAAATCATTCAAAACAAATATATTCAAAACAAATTTTATATGATTAACAACACTGTATATTTGTTTAAAGAATTTCTAACAGAGATTGTTGTATTAATAATGAAAAGCAGTCACTGTGTCTTAATAACTCCACTGCAGTAGTGTAAGAATTAAACAATATTTGAAAATAAGGATATAAAACACAACCCATATGTAGACAATAATCACTTTAATAATATTATCTCACAAATAGGCTTTGCATAAATTAACAGACAAATGTTGAAAAAGTGTAATAGAACAAGGTTTACCATACCTTTATTGTATCATATATGCATGCACACAAATATATGTATATACACACTCATATATGTGTACCTGAAATTGGACATAAGATTAAATCACTATATATGTATTGATATAAAATAGTATACTGTTATCAAATATTTTATGTAATGGAGCAGTCATTCATTCATTCATTCACTTCTGGCCAAAAGTGAACCCTTGGCTTCTTGGGTCCTTTGTGAGTTCAGTATCCTTCTTGAGTGAACTGGAACATGTGAGACAATGGGCTGTTTATATGCTGTAAATCTACTTTCAGTGAGTTGGGAATGTGCTACATAATAGGTTGTTTATGATTTGCAAATCTATTCAGTGAACTGAAAATTTGTCAGATAAAGGGGGCTGTTTATGAATTCTAAATCAATATTCAGTGAGCTGGAACTTTGTTAGGTAATGGGCTATGTATGAGTTATAAATCTGTTTCCAGTGAACTGGAAACATGTTAGATAATGCATTGTCTCTGAGTAGTAAATCCATTGCAGAGTATGGAAAGCAGGTTAGACAATGGGTAATTTGGGAACTGTAAATCTATGTTTTAGTAAACTGAAAACCTTAATAAAGGATTCTTTATTTGTCATCAATCTGTTTTCAATGATCGTGAAATATGCCGGAATAATGGGTCTGTTTTGACTTGAAGATCCTGCTTTACTGAACTAGAAACAAGTCATCTAATAAATTCTTTATGAGTAGATCTATGTTCAGCAATTTAGATACATAGAACGATTCTATCCTGTTTACCTGGGCATTCTAACATTAATCTATTTTTCAGCATCATATTCTCTGCTGAATAATGGTTCCTTCCAATTATGGTTAATGGAGTGGAAAGTGCCTGTGGTTTGAGTTCAGGCTCAATGTGGTTCCAGGTTGGTTTCTGAATTATATTACTATTTGTTAATTTTTAACAGGTACCAAATTCACCCTGACCCTGAAAGAATACTATAAAACAGGGAGACCACAAGCTTCGGGTTCCATGTGCAGACATTCTTAGATAAGGGCCACATAAAGGATATCCACTGCTGTAAGTACAAAGCACATACACTCTATAGATTCAGCTCAGGCCAAGACACCAAAACAGAAATTGGAAATCTCAGAAGTGTAAGAACATGGACAATCATAAAGCTGCAAAATATAATGTTTAAAAACTATTACAAATTCATACTAAATGGTATAGTATGTAACAACTATTGTTAATTTCTCGTCATCATGTTTTGAAATGCTGTATAATTTTTATTGTTTCATTGCTTTATTTTTTTCTCTCTCTTTAAAATAAAAAAGGGCAAAACCAAAACTGTACTATGGTTAAGAAAAGAGTGAGAAAATGGTCACTAGATAAGGGTCAAGAGACAAAATATAAAAGTCCAAAAGAATCCCCCATAACAAACTGATCCCCAGTCTCCTATCTAAATTTAGTATATGCATATTTTGTCAGTAATTGCATATGTGTTGATAACTACCATTTTGGTTTTGGAAGTATTAGGGGAAATAATAAATATATTCTATCCTCCACTTTTATCTAAATTAATGCTTATTTTGATCAGTGTGGTGCACTTGATAGTATTTATAAAAGTATGTATTAGAAATCTCTTAACAAAGACCTAAAACTCATTAACATCTTATATATTTGCACCCAAAACATACCTGTTTAGAAAAGAAGTATTCTTCAAATTCTAATGCAATTTCTAATACTGTCAGTCATTCTATTTATAAGTATTTTTCTTATACTACCCATATTTGTATTAGCTGTAGAAAAGCTACTAGGTTCAATACTCAAAACACATGTAGAGTTCCAATTTATTTGTTCATTGCAGTCCATCACTGAGCAATGATCATGTTCGTTATGTTAGTTTTTACTCTACTTAAAAATTATTTTTCAGTTGTTTTATTTTCCATGTATCTGTCTTTAATTCATTACTAATGCTACACAATTTTAAAATGAAATCACATTCCCTATGCTACCCACAAAGCACTTTTTCCTCCAAGGAGCCTCCTTCCATGGCTGAGTTTCTGCTTTGGTGTGGATCAGAGCTTTGCTAAGCCAGTGCTTTACCTTCCACACTGGCACAACCCTTTAGCTGTATGCAGTTGTGGGATTGTCCCTTACATCCCAGAAGAATACATACGCCTCTGCTTTGCTTTATCCTTTTCCTTCATGAAATGTGTATTTTACAATGGCTTTGTTGGAAAGATGTAGGAGACGTGATGACCGTATGTCTCAAAGTCTCAGTGTATTGAATCATAATGTGGTCAGGTACAGAATTCTAAGACTTTTGAAAGTGGTACTCTACTGCTGATGTTAGGAATTTTATAAACTGCTATCTAACCCTGCACCTTAGTATATGTTTGTTTCTCTCTTTAGAATAGAGAAACACATTTTTGTCCTTTATTTCTGTGCTTGTTCTTCATATGCCATGTTGGTGTTTTATTCACTGCTCTGGATATTTAGTAAGTTTTTCCCACATACTATTTTATTCTTTAAATATATAATTTTTTATATATTTCATGTATTACATTTCACCCACTGAAGCTTCAAGTGTATTTTTCTGATAAATTTTCTATTAATTTTCCTGATATTTATTGATAGAACTGAGACTCTCGGGGAACCAGACCAGACCTTCTGACATGAGAGAAGTCTTTATTGGTGGGTGTGGACAGAGTAGTAAGCTTCTAGCGGACCAAGGCAGCAGCAACTTGAGCAAAGCATGGGCTTTTAAACTCTTTTGCAGGGTGGGTGTCGGCGGGCCAGAACAGCTGGAACAGTGTGGGGGATTAGCGGTGTTGGTGATGTCTGTGGGCCAGAACAGTCCAAGCAAGGTGCATTATTCTTGGGCCAGAAAAGTCACAGTGAATGAGTTGCCAAGGTGGATGAGGGCAGGGCTAAATTTTGTGGCCGAGGGGAACTAAAGTGGAAGAGGTGAGGGAAGAAATACTGAGTTAAAGTTTTCCCGCAAAGGGGCTGGCTGCCTGTGACTTATTATGTATCTCATTTTTTCCTTAATTTTTAAACATTTTTATAACTTTACACTTAAATTTTTTTATTTTCAATTGCAAGTTTTATTGTTATAGTGTTTGACTTCCATATTATTTTCTAGTTCTCTAATTGTTCTTTTAAATATATGTGTTGATATTACCCATGCATTTATACCTTTAGTTACATTTTTAAAGGCCAATTTCCCATTTTTATAGCTTCTTTTTGGTCAATCTTTTTTTTTTTCTTTTGGATTTGAGATACTTTGAATTATTTGTTAATCTTGGCATGTCTTCACTTTTAAGTGAGAATTATATAAATGTTGATTAAAAGGGCAGTGTAAAATATATGCTGTATATAAGGTACCCAGGCCTTCTTCATAAAGGACTTCAAGGGGCAAAATCTTGAGATCTAAATCAATCCAATTAAATTCTCTGTAGAAAAATGTGCCAGCATTGTACCTGGGCCAGTAGTCAGATTTAGGTGGAGGGCAATGAGATGGTATGGACTTGGAGATGTAGAATGTTTTGTTTTCACAATTAGGTATTTTGTTTGTTGTCTAACTCTTTGAAAACAGGGGCCGTAAAGCCCCAGGGGATCTTAGAGGTTCTTCAGGACAAACAATTGGCTTCTTGTTTCCACTCCTATCTATGCTCACTTCTAATTTTAACTTCTTCTATTTTGTTAAGGATTTACCCACCACTTGTGGATATTTCTCATTGATATTTTGCCTTGTCTCTTTGTTTTTATATATTTTCACTTTTCCAGCTTAATGTTTTTATTCTTATTTGAACACACTTAAAAAAGACAAGTAGATAAATGTGTGTTGGTGTCAGTATTGTGCTACTAACCATAAAACTGCTGCTGTTTGTCACCTGGTTTTTGTTACCTCTGAAACACACTTCCTCGGGCCCTTCTCATTACTATAGGCTAAAATAAATTTAGTTAATTCATACACACAGTCTTGTGCAGAAAATATTGGAATTATGTATTAATTTTTATCAAGAAACTTAAAATTATGAATACAAATTAACAAGCCACTTGCTTTCATAACTGCATTTGAATGCTTTTCCTTTAAATAATTCACTTCTACTTTGGTTCAGCATAGTATTAATAAAGATGAGAGAAATCATGAAATGAAAAGAAAAACAGTAAATTTCTCCACTGTCATTATGGGAAAGTACAACTATAACTTTAAGGACAATTCCTGTCTGATAATTACCTGCTGCTTCCTTCTATGTATTCATGAATGCTGTGTGAAAAACTTGATTATAATTCCATCTGACAAAAATAAAGCAACTCCATGGAAAAGAGTTTTTTATTAAAATTTGGAATATAATATTTGAGAAGCCAGGTGATGTTAATCTTTTAGAACCTAAATACTGTGTGTCATAGCCACAATATATATGTTACTCAGCCATTAAAAACTATAAATGCCAGTCCCCATGACTATCTTCCTAAAAGATATATAATGAGTGAGAAAATTAGAGATAATAAAGCAAGGGGTAAAATAACCCACAGTATTTATTTGTATAATTATACAAGCTTAGGTGTTTATTTAAATACCTATATACATTAAAGAAAAGAGCACTTAAGTATATAACTTCCATTTATAGGGATATTTTAGGATGGGAAGATAATAAGAAAAGGATAAGAATACAAACTAATTTAAAATGAGGAGTGCTGGGGTTTTAAATTGAGAGAGTGTGAGGGAGAGAGTATTAAATTCCACTAACTCTGAGGAGAACTGGATTAGGTCATATTTTTTCAATTATGAAAAATAAACTATAGAATACTTTGAGGCATGTGAAAAGACACTAAATTTATATAATTTCTTGTTAATATTAATAAAAGTAGAATTTTAATAGTGAAGAAAAGGCATTCTCATTAGAATGAATGCAGAATTTGTACAAACAGAATTGAGCAGGAAAGTTTATGAAAATTGCATAACATTCCCTACAGTAAACTATTTTTAACCTTGCCAGTGTGTATATGATTTCACATGAAATTTGTGGAAGATTCCCTTGGGTTTAAACATCGGTTCTCAAAGACCATGCCATTGCTGCTCAGAAAAATCTAGGGAACTTTTACATATAAAGCAAGAGATTTGCCAGTGGCCATCATTTTAGTGAGATGACTTTAAATTCCTCAGATTGCAGATCTACTGGAAACAGAAAAATTAGGCAACAAAAAACAAAATAATGTCCTATTACTTTAAACATAAATGACTTACAAATTGGTCAAGAACAGTGGTTGACAGAGTACAATAACCTTATGAAAGTAATTTCCTACAAAGCACCCTGTGGCTTTCACAAGAGTGGAGAGTCTAATAAGTTCCACTCAATGGTATATTACATGACATGCTGTAAAAAGCTATACATTTTGAACAAAGAATAATGTTTTTTGTATTTGACTTTCTAAAATTGGTTCAAACTATAAGTTAAGCTACTAAAACAGCAAAATACTTGAGTGAATTACAGATTGTTGCAGGCAGGTAACATGGGAAATGGGATGGTTGTTATTACTATAGTCAAGTGGTCATCAAAAACTTAGGGCACTTTCATGACTCAAGCCAATACCCAGACATTCCTGGCAAAAGTAGAATCATTACACTGTATGGTCTTTATGTTAATGTGATACAGGTCAGGTGAGAATTTTTCTTGAAGTGAAAATCATTTTTGAAAAGTGTGGTGGCCCAGGGCTGTGACCTCAGCACTTGGGAAGCTGAGGCAGGAAGATTGGCATAAGTTCAAGGCCAGTATGGAAATACATAGTGAGCTTCAAGCCAGCCTGAGCTACATAGCAAGACACTATCTCAAAAAAAGTCTTTTAAATAATAAAATTATTCTTAGTGTTTGAAACCTTTCAAATAACTTTCACTGTTCTGACAAGTAAGATTTGGTTGAAGTTATATATCCAAAATGAGAAAATTGAGGGATTCTCAAATTAAACCTGAACACTACAAAGGAGAAGAAAATACTCACTAAAAATTTAACTCACATGTATCTTTATACTGACTCCTTTCAAAAAGTGAGGAAAACAAAAATAAGAATGAAAAGAAGACAAATAATGCTTTTTTTAAAAAAATAGTAAAACATTTTGCACATTTTATATCATTTCAAGTATATTTATTACTTAATGCAAAAGTATTCCTCTCTCGTTCTTTTATTTAAATAAGAAAAATTGATTTCTTATAATATTGCTATGGTTGATGCATTGTGTCAACCTTGAGAGTCTAGAGGTTTGGCTGAGTCCTCCTTCTTGCTGGTTACTTTTGCTGTGCTCTGCTGCCATGAATGTTTGTCCTCTGCCCTGTGCCACTCGGCCTCAGAACCAGCCAAGTATGAACTGAAACCTCCACAAATTGCAAGCTAAATAAACCTTTCCTACCTTCATTTTGGGCTTTGGGTATTTGGTCTCAGCCATGAGATAAAAGTAACCAAAACAAATATAAGCAGCCAATATTAAGATACAGACAACTAAACTTGAAGTTTGTTCAGTAACATACTATTGCTCTTCATCTCTGTGCTTAAGCTAGAAAAACTGTATTGTGGAATTCAAAACATATATGTTTTTGATATATTTCCTTAATAATAAAATGTCATATCACTGTAATTCTTTTAAACAAACAAAGCAACAAGGAAAATGAATTCTGATATCTAGAATATCTTTCTTTCAGTGAGATGGTAACAATATGATACTATTGTTGGATTTCACTGTAACTCCCATACAGCAAATGCAAATCTCAAAAACAACTTCTTTCAAATCTGAGCCACCAAATGAAGGATGACCACTGAATAAGAATCAGTATTTTTC
This sequence comes from Dinomys branickii, assembly GCA_004027595.1. Lineage (NCBI taxonomy): Eukaryota > Metazoa > Chordata > Mammalia > Rodentia > Dinomyidae > Dinomys > Dinomys branickii. The sequence goes on along the minus strand of PVLD010007099.1, from coordinate 50,761 downwards.
GATTTTGCTGCTGTGAAAGAGCTTTACAGTGCACTACATTAATCATTCAACCACTATTTTCTACATGAGAATAGTGCAGGTTTGTTTACATATATTTTTCTAAGAGAAGGTCATGTTATGACATAACCTGACAGTGATGAAATGAAAATGCTTCATGTGGACAGTATTCTTATTCATGAAAAATTGAACTAAGTTGTCAGATATTACCTTCTCCCTTGACACTTCAAATCATATGAAAATGTAGTAACTGAAGATTCATTCATGTTTAGTCATTTCAAAAGGAACTGTATGTCAAAGAAAAATAGTTTCAGAATCCACATTGGAGAAAAGACTCAAATATAGACCTGATGTTTGGAACTTTTCTCTAACACATATTATAAAAAAAATATGCACACAACCATAATTAATATGAAAGTGACAGTATTCAACCACGGAGGCATCATAGGGCAAGTATGGTACGAGTTGGCTGGTGGGCATGGTGCTCCAGCATCCTATCACCTTCTAGCAGCTCCACTGCTGAGCACAGGAAACTTTAACGGGACATTCTAAGCCTCAACCATAACATCATCAATAGAGAGCGGTGGAATTGTGTTTTTAATAAATATATGGTTCAGTTATTCTCTCATCTTCCCACTGTATGTGCCAATGGCTACTAGCGCCCATTTGTACTAAAGACACATTAGAAACATGCTCACTGCTGCAAAGTCTTGCCGAAACTAGACAGAAATACGTTTCTGTTTCAAGGCAGTACACGAGCCACAGTGAGCAAACAGGCTTCTGAGCAGGTTGTGCACAAATAAGGACAGAAAGCAAGGACGCTGTATACCATGGAGCGTATGTAAAAAATGTTCTGAATTTCATAGGTTATTGGAATTACTCTTTTTTTTTTTTTTTTTTTTTTTTGCGGTACTGGGGATCGAACTCAGGACCTTGTGCTTGCCAGGCAAGCACTTATTCCACTGAGCTAGATCCCCAGCCCCCGGAGTTACTCTCTAAGAATAACATTTAAAAAATTTTTTCTGGGTAATGTTCCAGAATAGATGAGCTTTCCATTATGATAGCTGCTGGTGGTCTGAACTATAAATTAATTTTGTTTTTCTTAAGTTTCAGAGATTCCCATTTTATAGCATCCTTTGCAAACTCATTCATTCCCAAAGACTAGTTATAAAGTAAAACTATTTTAGCATCTTTCATGTATTCTGCAAATAAATAAATAAATTCTTCAACAGATTAGGTTGGGTAGTGGGGGTCTAAACTTTTGAAGACATGTCTATGGAAAAGTCTTCATTGTGTTAACTCATGACACATACTGAAACTGCCCTATTTTACACAGTCAGTGATGAACCAAGTAGGAGAGCTTACAAACAAGTGAGAATAAGACTTGGCATAGAACATACGTTTTGCTGTAATTTTGTTATTACTTAAAAGATGGCAATATTTGTATATCACATGAGCAGCACTTGTAAAATTCAGTTAAACATCCTAAAGCCTCAACAAACAAACATTTTCAAGGATTAACTTGAAAAATTTAAAGTGTATATTATTTTGAAATCTTGGCTCCAAAAATATTTCCTAAAAAGTTGAATATTTCTGTCAGTGGATAAGGTATCTTAGAGGTATCTTGACAAGTGGGCTGGGGATATGGCTCAGTGGAATAAGTGCCTGCCTAGCAAGCACAGGGCCCTGAGTTCGATCCCCAGTACTACCAAAAAAAAAAAAAAAATTTAACAAAAGTGATCAACAAAGAGGTATCTTGACAACAGTGTCGGTTTTGAGATGCAGAAATAAAAAAGTAAATGAAATAAAACACCATATACATACATACACACATAAATAACACTTCAAGTTTTGCCATCACAGAGATATACCATGACAGCCACAAAGGCCCAAATAAAGCTCTAATGCACAAATTTGCAACTGTTTTCCCTTGAATGCTCTGCACCAAATCACATTGCCTACAAGCATATTGCTCATGCACATAAGGCATACCGTATTTATTACTATATTTTCAGCAGAAATTTGGGTTCTAAGCAACTGATATGTTTAAAATGATACAATAGATAGGGGAAAGTTTCCAGGACATACGGAGTCTTGATGAGCCGTGCTCCTACTTGATGGAAAGAACAATACTGCTCTGTCTGCTGATATTGCCATGCCAGGGACTACACCAGCAGCATTCAGCATTAACGATGTAAATGCATGAACAATGCAGAGCAGATAATTAAGTAAAAGTTTGAGAGGGTACTAAGTTTTAGCCACGATTATGCAATCCCTGAAGTCAACCTTCACATATATTCTACATACGTCATCCACTCTGCAATACCAGGCAATGAAGTTGACCGTTTAGTTTTCATACACCCTGAAGAAGACAAATGTCTACCTAAAGAGTGACTCATAGGTGAGCGTTGCCTTAGTTTGCTAAGGCTTCAAGCTAGAATAACTTCTAATAAGTTTACTCTCCTCCCGAGGACCTCACATAATGTTATTAGATTTATTTTGAAATTCTGTTGCTTATCCATGTCCTTTCTCTACTGGAGAGAGTACAGCACCTTAGGTCCACTGGAACTACTTGAAAAGCTACAGGGTTTTGGCTGGAAGGGTTTCAAAAAACAGGAGTGTTGCTTCAGGGCATCACATAGAGAATATAACTGATTATCAGGTTAACTGCATCTCAGTACTGGCTTTGTCATTCACAAATTATGGATGTTGCACTGCTTATTTCATTATTCATTATTAAATATTAGTACATGCTATATAGCTCAATTTGTTCTAAAATTATTAAATGAGAGAAAAGGACAATTTCATTAACAAGAAGGCACTATTTTGTTTTTTACATGAGTCACAAGTCACTGTCATGTTAATAATTGAACAGTATCAAATGGAAGGCTGCTTAGGAGGACTTCCTAATATTTCTGGAAAAGTAATGAGAAACTGTAAGTATTTGAAAAGAAAAGAAACACACATAAATGGAACATGACATTAAGGGGAAAGTGCAAAGGCAGCTATGTTCTAGGACTGTATTCTCATTTTTTGCCTAATATTCAACATGTAATCATTAAGACCTACTGTACTCTAGGTAAGCTGGAGATAAAGAAACATATGTTGTATAGTGAAGCTGACAATTTTTAATACAGAATATATCATTTTTCCCACAGTAGTGTGGTATTTTTCACATTATCTTTGGTGGTAGGGTTATCAAATGCACTTAGGAAAAGTTGCATTAAGTATTAAGGAGTTTTTATTCTTAGAATTGTTGAGTTGATTTCAAATTGTCTGTGTCCTATAAAATATATCACTCATATAAACAATATCACAAATCTATTAATGCATATCATAGCTATAGCTTTTTGTGACTTGGTTAATATGTAATAATCAGAAAATATAAGATTTTGCATTTAGTGAGTATTTTAGATGTTGTAAGAAATCTTACCATGAATTAGTGTTAGAAGTAAAGAACAGAGCTTATTTAATGTTGGAAAGATTACATCTGAATTTGATTTTGAGCTCAAAACTTGACAAGTGGCATTGATTATAGAAAATTTCTCCAAGTATGTTTCCTCATGATAATTAATGCCATATTAAGACAATAAATATTTAAATGAGTTATAACACAACCAAAAATATAATGGATATTAAATTAGTACTTAAAATATCTAAAAAGACTTCAACTTGATAACATACATTTATATCCACTATTTTTTGAAATGTCACTAAAACCATTACTGAGACTATGTCCATGGGATTTTTAAAATTGTAATAGGCCCACTACACAAAAAATTGAACAATATATAAATGATGGAATGTAGATAGACAGTTTGCCAAATGTTTGCTGTTAATCCCATAATTGCATAATTGAACAACTCCAGTGTTCAGATAGAGATGAGGATACTCAATTTGCCAAACCTGGTGAAGGATAACAATGGATACTTGGAGGTAAAGATGGTGAGAAAAGTGTAATAATTTGTGGAATTTCATCTCAATAAAATATTTGATCTTTGAATTGAGAAAATAAAACTACAATTAATGATGGCATTAGTATTCTTAAAATGGAGAGATTACTTGAAATTTGATACTGAATCTTGAAATACATCCCATCTCTCCAGTTATCTCCAACAGTGACAACTAGAATTTCATCTTCCACACACGGACTTGTAGAGTTTAAACAGCAAACTCCTACTAGCCTAAAAATGGTCGAGACAGTGACATTGCATTTCCTTGAACATACAATAGCTCAACCAGAGTGCTCATCTGTGACAAACGTCTTCTTGTACTCTGACTACTTGCCTTACCTACTGAGGTTCTAATCAACTTGTTAGTATCTCACCTTAAATACAGGAAAACCAGCTTCAGATGTATGAAGAAAATCTTCAATAGAAAGTGAATAGATTGACTCAAATACAAAAAAAGCAATATAAGAACAAGAGATTTTATATATAGATAAATATTGTTTAGAAATTCATTGCCTATGCCTATGTATTCAAGAGTCATATATATTTTATCTTCCAGTAGATTGTGCTTCTGTAGCAACTCTTAAATCTTCATTCCATTTTTATTTTAGTTTAATACATGATAAGATGTATGAGTCTAGATTCAATCTTCTGCCTGTAGATATCCAATTTTCCCAGTACCATTTATTAACGAGGGTATCTTTCCTACCATGTATCTTTTTAGTTCCTTTGTCAAAGATAAAAAGTTCTATGCAATTGTAGCTATTTCTACTATGTCTGCTCTGTTCCATTGATTCACATGTCTGCTTCTGTGCCAGCAGCCTGCTGTTTTAATCACTGTAGTTTTATAATATAACTTCAAGCCTGGATTTGTGATGCCTCCTGCTTTGCTTTTATTAACTCGGATTACGCCTGCTATTCTTGGTCTCTTCTGATTAAGTGACAATTTTAGGATGGTTCTCTAACTCTGTGAGAAATGATGTTGGTATTTTGTTTGAGAATGTGTATATATTAACTGGTTTCATTTATACTACTAGTTTGCCTTAGTGTGCTGAAAAGAAAGATCTTATTGTCTTTTTTTTTTTGTAAGATTTATTTTGGTCTGTGTTTTGCACCCTGAATAACTACTTTGAAGATAATGATGCACAGTAAAAAACTATTACTATTCTGCTATTACTTGATCATTGAATATTTTTTTATTTTTTATAAAAATTCTAAATTTGTTCATAGAAATTATTGCTTGTATTCTTAAAAAACTGCTTTTAGCATTTTATTTGAGATCAAGTATAGTATATTCTCAGAGAACTAGAACTGTTGTATGTATGAAGTTTAAAAAGAACTTTTTTTTTTTTTTTTTTTTTTTTTTTTTGCGGTACTGGGGATCAAACTCAGGACCCTGCGCTTGCTAGGCAAGAAAAAGAACATTACAAAAATAAAGGTTTCATGAAAAATAGAGGGAAAATTCAATAGAAATGAAACATTAAAGGATAGAGCTAAAAATGAAGTTTAATAAGTAAAAACAAGAAGGACTTGCCACCTTTCTCAAACCATGATACAGAATAACTATATCATAGCCCATCCATAAAATTTCCAAAGAAGATATAAATAACAAAGATAAATCAATTCACATGGATGATAGAACAAAGTTCCTTCAAAAGATTCTAGAATATTTGATACAGCAGAAAATCCTGGATTTTTAATTTTAATTTTACAACCAGCCAAACTATCTAGTAAAATATGACCATTTAAACATATGTTCATATATATATATGGTCTCAAATTTATGAAACTTCACAAAACCAGATCATAGTCAATAAAATTTGACATGATATTTAGAATATTTAAGAGAAATGTAATACAAATGCAACTATACTTTCCTGAAAATTACTTAACTTATGGTTCCTAATATATATATGATCTGTGATATATGATGTATGATGTATGGTGTACAATGTATGGTGTATGGTGTATGATGTGTTATGTATATATTCTCTTTAAGGCATTTCTCTCTGCTCATAAAGCCTGTGAGATGAGATGTAAAATGTAATACAGGAAAAAATCAAACTAATTAATGTGCCATATATTCATTGTAAACCTATTATGTTTCAAACACTACTGTAAACAGTAGGGATATATCAAACAATATCATACCTATAAATTTCTTATTTCGTTTCTGGTTTTTTTTGTTGTTGCTGGTTATTGAACCGAAGCATCTAGGACCGTAGACAAGCACTCTACCCCTGAGCTACGCCCTCAGCCCTGTTTCTCTAAATCATGATTTTTAAATCAAAATATCTATGTCTTGAAATCAACAAAACCATAATTGCCATTCATTTCTGATGGTTAAAATGCATTCGTCCCAGCAATGCTGCTTAGAGAAGAAAATAAGCCTTATAGAGAGTAAAAATGCTTATAAAGATTAGACTGAAATCCATATAGCAAACTAGGTTCAATGAATAAATTATGCCAGGCATCACAGGAGCAACAGATTTTTCAGACATAGAGTGGTCAACCACTTCAAGTGAAATAGAGTAATTATTTTGCCAGGCAGTCCCTGGTATTTTTTATCAGAGTAAGGAGAGAGTGCATGACAAATCACCATGGTTTGAGAATCAAAGAGAATCCTTGGGTACACATTACTCATTCATAAACTTTGATAGTAAAGCCAGGCACAGGGGCACGTGCTTGTAATCCCACTGTTCTGGGAAGCTTAGATAAGAGAATGACAAGTTTGAATCCAGCCTGGACAAAAAGATGGCAAGAGAGAAGATGGGAATAGGAAAAGAGGGAGATTTTGTTTGTGTCTTATTTTTAGTATGAAAATGGAGAGACGCTAAAGGTTTCTGAGGAGTTACTGGATAGAGAAACCAAGCATGTAAAAACAAAGTACTGAAAATTTGGGGAAATAGGAAGCCATTGTCTCAGCACTGTAAGTATAACGTTTACATTGGACAGGATACAATCTGAAAATAAGATGTATACAAAGGTAATATTATCAATATTATTTAAACATGAATATATGACATATATACTATATCGAAATTATGCATATCTGCATATTGTATACATATATTGTGTATATATATATATATAAAACATGAACAGTTCTACCATATGATACATTTGTACACATGTATCAATATTTGTACACACAGGCGGTTTGGGCAGTACTATTCTAAAAACTTCATATGTTGTGACAGATACTGTAATTGTCTCCTTTTAATAGATGAAGAAACTAAAATATATAGAACTCAGTTGCAGAAGTCACACAATTATTAAAGATCAAAGCCATAATTAAAACACAAGAATTACATTAGAGTGCAGATTCTTAAGCACATCATGTCTCAGTGAACCTAACTACTCCCGACAGTGGCAACGAAGTAACCTGGGGAAATTCACCGGACACATTTACTTTTTGTCTGTAAGATGAGGAGAGATATTTACTGGGAATAACGGGGAAGGTATGTAAAGAGTTACAAAATGGGGATGAAGAAAAATATAGACTTGTATCAGTAGAACTGTGTGTTTGTGTTTGCTCTCATAAAATACTTTTACAATGAAAAACTAATAAAATTTATTTGGAATTTTAGTACACAGTGGAAACATTAGTGTTCCCAAATTTCTTACTTCAGTTGTGATCATATCTTGTCCATGACACTTTTAAAATTAGTATAGATTTTAATGCATCAAAAACCTCAGCACAGAGCATGAAGGTAGGTAAGACATTCATTTATTTCTCTTCTTAAGAAAGTATTTAGAGATATTCTACACACTGTATGTCTCTACTTACGTGTTTCCCTCTAAACTAATCCACTAATCCCTCCTTTGAACACTGGGCAAGCAGCATAAATAAATACCATGCATTAGTGCTTAAATAATAGAAATTTATTTTCTTGCATTTCAGGTGTCTAGAGGTCTAAGATCAAGTGGTTGGTTGGGGGAGTTAGCAGTTTCTGATGTCCCTCCCCATGATTGTACACGGTTGCCTTATTATGTCTGCACATGGTCATCCTCTGTCTGTGTTACCTGAGTCGCAATTATATACCTTTTTGTAAAGACGCCAGTCATATTGGATTCGGATCCATCCAGGAGCTCAATTACCTTCCATTTGCATAGGTCCTATATCTAATACAGTCATATGTCTAGGTGCAGGGTGTAGGGTTTCAGTACATGAATTTCAGAGTGAGGCACACAACTCTTCCCAAGACAAATACCACAAAATATAAACTTAATTTTTAAATCTGTCCTTTAAGGACAAGAGGGGAACCCCAAGAACTATTTGAATAACATCAGGATTTTGATGGTCCTTCTCCTTTGCACCTTTTGCATTCTGAAATTAAAAATAAATTAATAAGGATATACTGTTCTTTACAAGTAACTAGGGAGCTAAATTAAAATAGTTTAGTATATTTAATGGTTTTAAAAGCAATAAAAATTTAGGTTAATAGGGCTTCAGGAAAAAGCCTTTGTTAGATCAAATAACCTTTTCCCAGTGACTAATTCATACTTAGTTGAGATTTATATTACATTTACATTTCAAAGAATGAATCGGTAAAAACTGATTCATGTGCCAGGGATTGTGCTAAGCACTCCATGGGCACTGTTTAAATTAATGAACCTCTTTTTGGTCAGCTAATTAATGCTATTTCCCCCTAGTTTTTAATACACTCTTAAGGATTACATCACAGCGCAGGAGCAGCAATTTGCCGTGGAATCTACATCTTCTTTATCTCAGAGGCCTTGATTGGCTTTCAGAAGCCTGACTTACAAACAAACACCTCTGGGAGTCAGAGCACATCATGATTATGACGAGGGCAACTCCAAAAAGTGTCAGAAAAATCTCTCACTAGATTGACAAGGAAAGACTGAGATACTACCTGTATATTTTTTACAATTTACACTCTTGAACAGAATGATTTCCCAATCACAGAAATGACACTATTAATTTTGTGAAATTTAAATGTCAGCACTGCATGAAAAGCTTTCTTGCATTAACTATGTCTGTAAAGTTAAGCCACGCAAGACACGTCATGGGAACATGTGACTGTACAGGTAGCTGTGTCAGCATTACCGAGGAAAACCATCAGCCCACTGACGGTGGGTACCAACGGGAACACGTTCGGCTTAGCGTTCATGATTTCGATGGTAATATTATTGGTATGATCATATATCAGTGGTATTATTTATGACATTCCAAAGGAAAACTATTGAATAAACACTAAATCACTTTCCTTATAACATCCAGCATATATTAAATACTCATAAGTATTTGTGGAACAAATATTAGAGGAAAAGAAAAACAATAAATACATGAACTACATGTATTGATTTGTTGATATCTAAGGAAAAAACAGAAATGTCATGTTAGTGAAGAATATTTTCACCTCAGAGAAAAATGCTCCAATATTTTCTCTGAAGACGAAACAAATAGGATTTCTACACCTGATGTAAAGTGTTTCTGCTGAAAAGAATTGTGTAAGAAAAATAATGTTATTCATAAAATCACAGATCTTCCTTTCTCTTTTTTTTCTTTTTTTTTTTTTCCGGTACTGGGGATCGAACTCAGGACCCTGTGCTTGCTAGGCAAGTGCTTATTCCACTGAGCTATATCCCCAGCACAGATCTTTTAATATTTGGTTTCAAGTGAGACTAACCAGCATCTTCTTGATTGATAATAAATGAATATTTGGCAAACCAAATTAAATAAGGCAAGAATGAAAGTGATAATTTTCAATTATAATAGTATCTTGAGAAAAATTCTAATACTATTTGACAGCTAACTGGGCTTCTGTCTCCACAAAAGTAATAAAATATTAAGTCAGAGCTCATTGTTTGTGGGTATAATTCAAATCCAGATTCAAGATTCATTGCAACCCAATTAATTTTGGAGAGAACACAATAACGAAGAAAAACAGAAGCCTCTCCAGTGTACTCACTGAACAAGGTAAACAGAGGTAGGTTACCCTCATTTGATGTGTCTAAAAATTTGGTGTCCGGTGGAAATGACAGCATTTGTGGGTATAACTATATTCCATATTCCTGCAGTCTCTTCTATTTTTAGAAACCATTTCTCAGCAGATGACTTGTAAGTAAGATAAATGTTTACTGTCTTAATAGTATTTGCTGGAGATATTAATGGGCCAAAAGTATTAATAAGGGTGAAACAGTCATCTGTTTCACCCTTATGGGTTTTGGCCAGAGATCATTATCATGTTACAAAACTGGCATCTCAGACCAGGTATTTTCAGAAGCCCCTTTCCTCACTCTGGCTGAAAGAAATTTCATTCTTTTTCTAGTGCCTGGACACTGCTGTTCATACTCCCATCATGCTTGTGTAGTTATTCACACCAAAAGGATTTTCCCTATCTCTTGTAAATTCTAGGAAGGCAAGAATCTTGGTTTCCAGAGAGCACATGGCTTTTTCATTTGGTGACTATTACCTGACTGCTCCTGTGCCCCAGAACTCTGTGACCACAGCCAGACTTCCCTTAAAGGCATTGATTACAGCATGCTGTTTTGGACTGTGTAAATGAAATGGGCTGGGCTGCAGAGATTCTGATGGGTGTAGACCATTCTCATATAGCAATAAATGTGTTAAGGGAAAGAACAACAAAAAGAAAATAACAATATTTTAATAACGATAATTGTTAACTGTTTATGGTAGTTGTAAGGCCATCGTTTGTGTGTGTGTATGTGTGTATGTGTGTGTGTGTCCCAAGTGTGAAATGGAGCTAAACTAAATCAAAACTGTGAAATGTGAAAATCCACTAACCAAGTGAAATGCAGGCATGGAAATAACACATTTCACATTTATTCATAAGGAAGAGAATGACCTTACTCTAACCCTAACCCTAAATAGAGTGCAATTTTTAATTGAGTATATATTCACTAAATCTGAATTTGAATGGTTTATCTCAGGTATGCATTTCAGATAATATAAGAAGGATTCAGCTCCATCTCTGAATCTGTGTAGTTATTTTGTACAAATTATGAAAAAGACCCTCCGTGACAGTAAAACTTTAAAAAATGATTTGTTATTAGTACATGAGCAGAATGCCAAAATGTGTTATACTGTGTGCCACAGACAGATACCCTCAGTTTTGTTACTTTTCAATTTGCTTCTTTGAATTTAAATATTTATTTTGATAATACCATTAGAGGTAAATCAGAGAATGAGGAAAATAGGGAACTTTCCAAATAAGTTATAAGTTAATGACTAAGTGTTTTGTAAGCGGTATTTAATCAATTGTTAAATTTGGTTTTCAGGGACAAACACATAATTGAGAGCAATAATTACCTTGGAAATTATGTTTCTGTTATTAATTCTGAAACAATGCTTATCTTCTCTATGAACTCTTTTTAAAATTGGCACAGAAGAAAGATCACTGTAGATGTCTTCTGAATGGTAAATAAATTAACCTCATTTCCCCCTTATTACCTCTCAGACGAAAAGGTACAATCAACAGACACTTTCACAGACACGAGCTGTTCCACACTGAAGTACGCCTGTCACCCCACACAGGCAGAGTGCTATCAAGTAACCTGCCTTGCTATTTCATATCACCAGATTGAGCCCAACTGAATTCCAGAGCCTGGAGTTTTGTGACTATAACAAAATGGAGAATTTTATAAAGGTTTCACCACTTTCAGATGTTCATAGATTAACAGTAACTTCTGTCCTTTGCTATCACTCTGAATATATGTTTCCATTATCCTATAGGTTCAATAGGGATAAAGCAGAAAGAACTTTTTAAAACTGTGCTTCAGTATAGGATGGTTTAATCCACTATCCTTGCTATAACAGAATACCTGACATGGCGCAATTTATAAAGGAAAGGTATTTATCTCAGAGTTCTGGAGGCTGTAAGTCCAGATATGTGCCAGCAGCTTCAGGAAGCAGACTTTTTTCTCTTTTTGCATGATAACATGAAGGTAAATTGGAAGTGCAAGGGAGCAAACGTGCCTTTAGAGTGCTGTACTTCACAGGAACAGACCCACTCGCATGCCCAAGGTGTCCCTTCTGTCTCATGGTCTAATCAGTCTTAGAGGCCCTACGTTCCACTACTGCCACGGTGGCACCTTAATTTCAACGTGAATTTTGTGACAAATCACATTGAAACCACAGCGCACACTACCGATGTGCATACCTATTTAGTGCGCTCTTGTTTATCAATATTCCTTTCTTAGGTCATTTATAGGCTTTCATTACCAGTATTTCCACACTGAGAGGCCATCAAAGACAAGTCACCAATAGCCCCCAAGACACAGTGGATAGGAGAGAAGGAAGTTTGTAGATCTCTGGAACAATCAAATGGCACCGATGAGAAGAATCCAGACTCCACTGGGTACATCACCTTCTACTGTCATTTCTTCTTCATCTCCACTAATTTAACAAGCATATTCTATTAGAGCATGAGTCCTTTTCAGGTAATTCCAAGAAAAATCTTCTACCATGTTTAGAAAATGTATCTGGCAAGTGCAAGTACTTGGTAATCACCGTGAGATGAGTAAAAACTTCTGAGCTCTGGGTTCTCTCCACCACAAATGTCCCCTCTTTAGAAGCCCGGCCTGCTTTCCTTATTCATAGTGCTTCAGAGCTTGAAAGGAGAAAATATATTTGCTCTTCAAAACTCTTTGCATGTTACAGGGGTTATTTTGCCTGCTGGGCAGATTACACTAATGTGTAATTATCAGTTATTTTAAAAAATAGATAAATTAGTGAAAACGAAGACAAAAGCTCTAGTTGTTGATCCTAATTAAAAGGAAGTCTATTATGAGGAAGAAACTGCTTGAGCTAAAGCTGACCTTTTGTTGAAAAATCTTAGAGGTCTCAAACCCCAGCTAGGGAGCATGTCAGTTCAGTTCCTACGCAGTTCTAGGCCTTTGTCTAACATACAATTTTCCCCAAGTCACAGAAGTGAGTACTGAGCAAGAAGGGTCACAGGGAGGGGACTCTAGATTCAGATTCTATCTCAAAAATTTCTGTTTTTAATCAATATTTCATAGTACTGTTCAACAGAGCTTAACTGCATACTCTGTCCCCTTAGGTCAGCAAAACGAAGCAAAGGATGTGAGCATGAGATGCCACAGTACTCACTGTTAATTAGTTCCTGGAGGCAGGAGTACGAAATCCAACAAGTACAAACTATTCTCTCTGCCTGGAATGGATCAGGAAGCAATTGAAACTGACACTGCCCAGCCTTCTGTCTTACTACCAAACAAAGGAGAAACAGCAGAATGAAATTTCCACATGAAAATCTGAGAATCAAATTCAACTACCAAATTCCATGAGTTTTGAAGCAGCCCCGTAGCAAAGCGTGACTATAAAAGCATTACTTTTAAGCTGCAAATTGCGTGTTAAGACAAGTCTTCTAATATAACTATAGACTTGACACATAGGAAATTCATAGTAAAGCAAGCTACTTTTATTATCTAAGTGATCAGTTTTATTTTAGATTAGATGGGGTAAAGCAAAGAGAAGACCCAATCCATTCTGCCGAGAAGCACTTGAAAACCACTCGCTATTACTCTTCTGTTTTTGTGTCATGCCTCCAACCCAAGGCCTCTCATGGTCTACCACACGATCTTATCCCGAGGTACTCCCCAAGCTTCCCACTCATAGTTCTTTAGAAAGATCATACAGATGAAGAGGAAACAAAAGAAAATGATAAGGACATGCAGCTCTCATGACACTGGGTTTCAGGGTGTGGAGAGATTGGAACTAAATTTAAAATTCCCCGTGGGGACCATTGCAAAAGCTATAAAATCACTTTCATCCCGTGTTAGCACCACAAGAAAAACAGAGGAAGGTAAGGGAGAACATGGTGCCTTCCTGAAGACAATAAAGTTGAAGTGAGAGTAGCAAAAAAGGCAAATTTAACAGAATAGATTTATGAAGCAATGTACAAGACAAGAAGAGAGTTCATGAGAACCTGGAAAGAAGTTCCATGCTTACAATCTGAGATGCAAAAAATAAAGACTCACTGAGTGCTTTAGGAATGAACTCAGTGAAATTACTGTTGTGCCTGATATATAGGCTTAGAATCTCAGGCCAAGTAAAGTGAGCATTAAGAAGACCAGCAACCATTAAGAAATGCAAACTTGGCTTTAATGGTGACAATGGATAACTCAGGTGCAAAGTGATAAATAGCGCAAGGCCTATAGGAAGGATTTAAAATAACTGCGAGGTTGGATTCTGATTTGGAAGAAAATTAATGATTTCTGAAATAATGAATGTAGGAGGAGCTTCTACTTTTAAGCAGAAAAATGACATTAGTAGGTTGCCTGGGAGTTAACATTCACATATAAAAAGGAAATTTGCCATAAATATCTAAAAATTTCATACTGGTCTATTAGTCAAGGAATAAGTTGGAAAATTTGGGCTTGAGAAATAATAATGTTGAATTTCCTATTATGAGTCTTCATTGAGATTAAACCATGAAATAGAAGAACAATGTACCTATTGGTAGAAGGTTTTGTACAAACTGTATTGATACAATCAGAAACAGGAAATGTGGGAAATAACATTTGATGGTAGAGGGAACTGGTAGAAACATTAAATGTCTAGTCTCTTGACCTACATGTTACTAGAATAATAAATATGGTAAGGGACAATTAACTAAAGAGTGAAGTGGGAAGAGCTAGGTGATAATTATGGGGCATCGCTGACAGCTGAGCAGGTTGCTGATGGACAGACACAATGACTTCAGAGAGACAGGACGGTAAGTTCAACTTTAGGTAGAGCAGTATCTAGTGACAAGATGCAGGTTATTTCCCAACTACATCAGAAAGAGAAAACTAAGAACAACAGTGAGGAAGAGCACCTAAATTTTTAAGGAGATAAAAAATGAATCAAGGTACAAACATGAATAATTGAGTACTCAGGATCTCTTGCATAAGAAGGAAGAAAGGAGAGTTCTGGGTTTAAATTGCCCCAAAATGGAAACGAACGCAGAGTGTAACTGGGGGAAGTGGCTAACACTTCACCCGCCAACATTTCAGTAAAGAATGCAAATACACAGAGCGGTTCTACTTGGTAAAAAGATAAAAGAGTTCAGAGTTTTCAAGAAGCAGAAATGATTTATTTGATTATGGCCGAGGAACCCCTGAGACAGCTCTTCTGCAAGTATTGACAACTCTAAGCCGAATAACATGCTGCAGCAGGTGTGGCAAATCAGGCTGACTGTGAGGGACTTGCCACTCTTGGAGCTGTGTAATTAAAACTCCGCTGAGAAAAGTGCACGTGGATTCCTGCGCTGGGAATCATTCACACAGTGAATTTATTTAGTATTAATTCTTTAACTCCTTCATAGTCTCTGCTTCTGTCTCTCTGTCTGGTTCTCTTTTATCTCTCTTCCTCCCTCTACCCCTCCCTCCTCTTCTCCCTCCATTACCTCCTTGCCTTTCTGCATTTACTGGAAAGATAAACAAAGCAAGATGAACAATGAACGTATAAAAGTCCCTCTTGATTTCTGGCATAGTCCCTCCTGATTTCTCGTATACAACCCTGAACACCTGAGCATACCTTAGTGCATATGTGAAATTAAAATATCTTGTCCTTGCAAACAATAACAGTCAACTCAAATTGTACAAATTATAATCTTCCAAGAAGAATCTTGGATTAATTTGTGTCTTTCTGTAGTTCCATAGATACTTTGGTTTTCATAAAAATTCTGAAGTCATCAAGAAGCCCACACAAACTTGTTTATAATTCAATTTATGTTGATTTGGCTTTCTGAATTCACATGAAAATCTCTCAAAATAAAGAGTTCTAATATGTATACTTTTTATTATTTCCTATAAAAATGCTGCTTGCAATATTACAAGAGTTTTTCCCTTAACTGGTATTTACAGTTTAACTCATTCAAGGGAAAGCTACGAACAAATGACACATTATTTGTTTGTACATAAACATCGCAATTAAATGTCTTATTAAACTATCGTAATAGGAACTAATCATGAAAACCTGTGATAGAAAGTTCAGCATCATTTAAGCAATCTGGAAAAGCATACGCTTGAGGGTGTCAGTATCTATTCAGTTCCACTGAACACATTAGTTCTTCTCTATCATTGTTATATCTAGTTGTACTGAATAATCCTTTCCTGCCTCATTTTCTTTCTTTACCACATCAACTACAGCTCATCGTAAGCCTGATCTGATGGTCATATCTGACTATGGGTTTTCAAGATCTCTTCCCGAATAAATGAAAAGGAAAGTAAGGTTTAAAAAGCCGGACCTTGTTTCAATATATTTTTCAGGAGTTTCTGAAGACTGGCTTGTGATCATGTATAGCACTGGGTCAGTTCCAGAACTTATAATTTCCTGCCTTTCACATATGCATGTAGCTCCTTAGTATGTTCTGTCTTATAACTTATCCTTACCTGTGAAAAACCCTCAATTGTTGTACAATCAAAGACTTTTAAAGTGTGTTCAGGTGTTGAAGCCAACTCTGTTGTGGAATCCTGAGACCAACCCATATTGTCCTGCTCGATAATTGTAGACATTTGGTCCAGCTACCCAGTTGGCCTAACAAATGTCAGACATACAAGGAAAATCATTTTTCCTCATCCAGCTGCCAGCATGATTAGGTTTTTTTTCTAGGAATTACTTTTTAAACTTGTTCTTGTTTTTATTATTAGTAGTAGCACTTCAAAAGGGTAGTTTTAATCTTTTGTTGCTTTTAAGGATTGCAAATATTTTCCACTAATGTTTACTTTGGGTTTTAAATATTTTTCATGTCTTTTGTTGGGTGACTTTAAATGATGAGGTAAAACATATCAAATTTACTCTCCTGATATACATTTGTGTTTAGTTTATGAAATCTGTTCTTATCAGACATTACAGAAGCTCATCACATTTATACCTTTAATACCCTTGGAATTTACTCTATACTAGAGCTTGAACCTCAGATACAATTTTGCTTTTTCTTTCTTGCATAATTTGGTAAATGGAGTTCATTATTTTTCTATTTAATTGCAATGACAACTTGATAGCTTATAACAAATCTGCATATTTCCTGTTCTCTTTTCTTGGTTGTTTGTTTATTTTGCGATGACTTCTACAGGAGAAACCAGGAGACATTTAACTTTCTGAGACTGATTTATTTCACTTAACATGATGGTCTCTCTCTGAACCTTATTAAGCAATTTTTGTTGATAAAAAAGGCATCTGTGCTGTGGCTCATGAAAACAAATGTTGTTTGTTTTTTTTTTTGGCGGTACTGGGGATTGAACTCAGGACCCTGTGCTTGCTAGGCAGGCGCTTAT
>PVLD010007099.1:0-33448 GCA_004027595.1 Dinomys branickii | reverse complement strand
TAAGGATGCATCCAATGGAATAAGGATGTTATTTTGTAAAACTGAAATATACATACTAAACGACCATTACAGAATGCATTTTTTAGTGCACTTTGTATTCAAATTCAAAGCCATTATTTCAAAGCGTTTTTTTCCAGTAAGAACACACATGTATATGTGTAGCTACTGTCTTTGTATCTCTGAAATAATCTGTATTTCTCTGCATTGTGGAAATATATGCTTTCATAGTAGCCTGAAGATTTTACATTTCTTATTGGATCAAAAGTCTGTTCAGACCCTATTATCGTTCCTCTGTAGAGGATCTATTGCTTTTGGTAGCATTTTAAGGTTTTCATTGTTTTTTCCCCTTTCTTATAATTCTGATCAGTTTTATTTGATGACTGAATTAATCTTATTATTTTTCTCAACTTTTACATTGCATTTAAATCCAAGGACTCACTTCTTCCTTATTCCACTAAATGTTGTCCTCATAGTTTTAAATATTACATTTCTAACTTTCTTTTTTGTCAAATTCAATATTTGCTAGTTAAAGGTACATAAATCTATGAATTTATTCTCAAAATTTCAAAATTATTCTCATGTTTAATGTATTCTCTTTCTGTACAATTCGATTATTGCAATTAATTATTTTTAAAATGTATTAATTCATTGATTATTAATTGGTATTTCATTTGTGCATTTTCACTTTATTTCAATAACATAAACGATATTCTTGAGAGTTTTAATAATTTTATTATAGAAACTATTTTTCATTTCTAAACTGTGGATTTAGTTTTTATTTTAATAAAGACATTTCCTCACACATATAATTTTGGCCTCCTTGCTTTCACTATTTCATTTTCCTTTAAAATCATTTCCCCTTTTTTGTCTTTTAAAACAACCACAAAACCTTAACAAAACTCTCCCTAATATGTTTTGTTATTTTGATTTATCTTTTGATGAATGTGTTTTAGCTATCTTTCTGAAAAATCCATGTTTAGTAGAAATTGAATTTACATATTCATTTTGAGTGAAAGGGTTATTTTTATAACCTCTTCTCCAGCACCCAGTTCTGTCTGTTGGGTGGTTGTGTAATTGCATTCACTTGGCCTTTGGGCCTTAAACTGAAACCTTCTCTTCCATGATTCAATTGGGACTTAGCTCCACAGGGTATGTGAGAAGTCGCAGAGACAGCAACTGCAAAGGACTCTGCCAGAGCTGGGCACAGGGCTATTTTTGTGGTCTCCAGCCCCCCAGTGTCAGCAACTTACTACAAGTCACTTGCCTGGGCAGCGGATGGCACGGCTTTGTCTTACTAGCCTTGCTCCTGTGGAGCAGGATTTCCTAGTCCTTCGTTTAAGCTGCATGTTCTTTTCACACCTCGTGTCTCTGTATGTTCTATACTCCGACAACTCAGCAGCCTGATGAGCAATTCTCTCTGCTTTGTATTCCTGCTTTGTTTACCATACAAGGAAAATTTTATATTCTGAGAATAGCAATCCCTCTTTAATTTTCACTTTTAAAATATATCTATGACTGCTGTTTAAAAGTCAGACATGGCCTCCAAATGTACATTTGAACAATAAGCATTTAGCAACCGGGTGTGGTGGCACACACCTGTAATCCCAGAACTTGGGAGGCTGAGGCAGGAGGATCATCATGAGTTTGAGATCAGCCTGAGCTACAAAGTGAGCTCAAGACCAGCCTGAACTGCATAGCAAGACCTTGCCTCAAAAAGACAAAAAAAAAAAAAAAAAAAAAAAAAAAAAAAAGGATTTAGCAAAAGGAGATATATTCCAGATTTTATAAAATGGAATACCCAAAGAAATGAATTTTATATATTACTTGGATATGGGTTAGTAAAATAATTTTTTTGGGTTTTCTTGCTTCATTTTGTTTGTATTTCTTTTCTCAGTCTACCAAGTCAAAAAATTTTACTGTAAATTTCAAGACAGGTTTGCAACAGTTAAAACAAATAACAATTTCTTAGTGGTTAAAAAAATTAGAAAGGTTCATGTAAATTATCAGTGTAATCTAATTTTAATTAAATATAAATTGTAGTCACACTTCAATCACTATTTCATGTCCATCATAATAATAATTATTTCACATTGTTTACTATATTTTATATGCTAAACATAATTTAGGACAAAGATTGTTATCTCTAATGGTCCACAAATATGGCAAGGTTTCAAATTAAAATTATGCCTATCTGTAAGTTCTTTACATACCTGTTCATGTAAAATCCTCTCAAAAATACTAAGAGTGGGTTTTCCATTTATAGGTGAAGAAACTGACACTTAGGGCCAAAGAGAAAATAACAGCAGGCTGGAATGTGAACCCCGGGCTACTGATCCCGAACTCTGGGACACTATGCTTTGTATCTTCCCTGCACACTGAGTTCACACCTACAGTCATTCTATGGTTATTGATTTCAAGTGCTGTGATACTGATGGGATGATTAGAATGGTTTAGCTTCCCATGTGCCTTGATTCATACGTTCAGTTTAATTTACAGCTCTTGAAACAGGATCTGGATATGGCAACACCTCCAAGCACAGTTCTGATTTCAGACACTGTGTTGATGTTTCATCAAATTTAATATAGAGTAATCTTTACAAAACTTGTATCTGCTTTACAGTATTGCTGCTTTCCCTCCATCTCCTAAATAAAATTAAAACTCCTTATTGTGGCTATTTGTACACCAGTGTTCATTCAAAGGATATTTACAATAACCACAGGTGGAGACAACCCAAGCGTCTGTGAATGGCTGAATGGAGAAGCATCATGTAATATATACATACAGTAGAATGCTATTCATCCACAGAAGGGATGAAGTTCCAACACACATTATATCATGAATGCATACTGAAAACATTCTATGTAAGATAAGTCCCCAACAAAAGTTCAGTATTTTGGTATTGCACTTATGTGAAATTCACAGAATTGACAGATTTATAGATGGCAAATTTCGTGATTTATATATATATGTGTGTGTGTGTGTGTATGTATGTATGTGTGTGTGTGTGTGTGTGTGTGTGTATATATATATATATATATATATATATATATATCTCCACACATCTCTCTATATATTTCATGATGATTTTAAAAATAATCTAATATAACAAAAGGCATTGAATTGTACAGTTTAAAGTGACCAACTGTATGGTATTTAAACCATATATCAATACAATTTTTCAAAGCTCCACACTGTGGCCAACAAGGTCCTTCAAAACGAGAGCCTTCCTGCCATTAGCACTTCATCTCATATGCACTCAAGCCGCGGAACCTGTAATGCAGTGGTGTGAAAGGACGCTGTGTCTATCTTATGCTTTTTATGTCTTCACATTAAAAAAAAGCTCTGAGGTCTGGTCTATAGGAGTAGTTTTCAGTCTTTTTGATCAGAGGCACGTCACGCTCTTAAACATTACTGAAGACTCCAGAGAAACTGTGTATGTGGGTTCTCTCTATAGGGTTTGTTAATATGTTTTCATTTTTCTATCTTTAAATATAGAGTTTTTACCATGTTAGGAATAATTAAAAATTGTTTTTGAATATTTATCAGTTATTTAAAATTTATAATGCATTATTTTTGTGTTAATATAAATAACAGCTTTTAAAAAGTATTTTTTTTCAAAAATATGAAAAGGAATTATTTTAAAATTTAACACAACTATCAAATATCTGGCTTACCAGAAGATAGTTTGATTTTCATATCTTTTATCAGTGACATTTGGATTGAATTATACAAAGAAAATCCAAGCTCACAGAAGTATTAGTTATAAAAGGGAAGAATATTTTAATATCCCTTTTAGGTATTTCTGAGTATTCTTACCTCATACTACACCCACCTCATGCCAAGTGACAGGTTAGCTATAGTGCAGACTGAAAGCACAGAGATGAACTTTTCATACTTTATTACATTAAAATTCATTGATTTATCTCATCCTTTGAATGGATCTTTTATCCATGAATGACTTTACTATGTCATTTGGAAAATACTGCTTCCTTGACTTATGCCTATCTGCCAAATGTTGATGCCATGCATTATGCAGAACCTCCTTATCACATTAGTTATATCACAACCCATCTCAGCTGAAAAGATCGAAGTGTGGGAAGCTTTCAGGTTTATTTTGGTGAACATGTCTTCCAAAGTGCGAATTTTTACTTAGAAACTTACTTTGTTATTATTTATAACAAATACTATAAGTGATTTTCCTTCAACTATCAGTTCTTCTATATTCTTCAGAAAATATCTGCCACACATGCCTTGTTTGCACAGCACCAATTTTTCTCTTACTTATTCTTATAAAAAATTGTTCTCTATAAAGCAAGCATTAGCTCAAACAAGCACACTAATTCATTGCTTTCATTGGAATGCAATTTAAGAGCCTTATGTATATATGTATATTTTATTTTGTCACTCAGAATTTTGAAAACATCTGTACTTAAGGGGTAAAAGTTTATAAAATAATAATATGTACACTTTCTTCAAGGTTTCATTTTTCATTGAAACCAGGTCTTTTGTCTTGCTGTTATATAACAATGAAAAACGTAATGACCACTAATCAGAATCTTGTTACTGTATTGTCTAATGCTACAGGGCCAGCAGTTAGCAGTTTTAGGAACTGTAGCTTTTGTACAACTTTGTAAATGCCAACATTTGCAATGTTGTTTATGAAATAATGTAATATGAATAATGTAACATCATTTATTAATAACATCAATGACATGATATCATTTATGTAATATTTTTGACTTAATAGTTCCTCTTATAAGATCTTATAAGTATGGAGATTCAGGGATCCATACTTTGAGAATCAGCGGTCTAGAATTAGCCTTCCCTTTCCACCCTGCTATCTGACCACTCAACTAACAGGCTTCTGTTTACCCATTATATTTCCTCAGCTAAGCTCCTGCATGTTCTTCTTTAAGAATTTCCATAGGATGCTCTACCCTTTCCCGGGAAGATACTGCATTCTCTAACGATCTCCAGTATCCCATACATCAGCTATATTTCACTGCTTCTTTACTAGTGCGTTTCTCCTTCAGACTGTGGCTTCTATTGGCACATACACCAGTATAGACCTTTATAGCCAGAGTGCTTAAAAAAGAATTTGAAGAACAGAAAATAAATGAATAAGTTAATTAACATATTGTCAGTAAAACACGAACATTTGACTTGTGAACTGTATCAGTCTGCATAGTCCAAGAGTATTACCATATGAGCTTCACAGATACCATCTGTTATGGTTGATACATTGTGTCAACTTGGGGAATCTGGAGGTTTAATTGAGTGATTCAGCAGAAAGCTGGGATGCTTACTTTGTAAACATCCTGAGCCTGTGGAAGAGGAGGGCATGGAGATTGTGTGAGAGGTTCACGCCCCCTGGGTGGGGGTAGACTGTTTACAATGTAGGAGAGAAAAGGAGGCTGCTTGCAGCCATTCCTCTCTTTTTGCTTGTGGTATTTGCTGTGCTCTGCTGCCATGAATAGTTTGCCCTCTGCCATGTGCCATTCTGCCTCAGAAACAGCCAAGTAAGGACTGAAACCTCCACAAACTGTAAGCTAAATAAACCTTTCCTTCCTTCATTTTGGGCGTTGGGTATTTTGTCTCAGCAATGAGAGAAAAGTAACCAAGACAGCATCCTACATACATATAAATGCTATAACCAGTATAGTTTAGTAGAGTTTCATTACCACAAGCACACACACAGATACTAGAAATTCATAATGCCCTGTGTCACAAACATACAAATCAGAATGAAATTATCAATAAATATATTAGCTGATAGAACAAAATACAATAATGTGTATTCATAGTGTCGACAGGAATTGATTTTAAGAAGCTGAGTAGCATTTTAACAGGCAGTATAATGGTGAAGTATTAAACTTTGAAAGAACAGAATAAACAATAACAAGCATAAGCATGAAATAATGGCAATATACAGTGTCAAGTTTGATGTAATCTATATTTCTATGCATAAATATACCACTGAATGCTAGATCTCATTAATACTTACAGACAGGTATGTTAATATAAGCCCACATTTTTTGCATATCAAATTTTTAGGAGATGATAAAATTATAAAATTATTATTAGCAAAATTTAGTAAATAGAAGTTTTCAAAGACAATTGCCTGAAAAGGTAAAGTGAGTCTGAGCATCTATTAGAAATAAAATACGTGGTGATTCTTTATCTAAGTCTCTACATTACAAATATTCAAGTGTATGAAAAAACATAAATATTGTATACACATGAATATTCATTGTGGCTCCCTATAAAATGAGAAGACACCAGAAAGAGTTGATATTCATCAAAATGAATATTATTAAGTACATTAGTTTAACCTGAATACAGAATCACATGCAGGGTTTCAAAAGAATAAATACATAGAAATTTTTTTTTTTTTTTTTTTTTTTTTTTTTTGCAGTACTGGGAATCAAACTCAGGACCCTGTGCTTGCTAGGCAGGCGCTTATTCCACTGAGCTATATCCCCAGCCCAAAAGAATAAATAAATGAAATTCACTCATGTGCTGAATTATAAACCTTGCAATATAGACTTAAATTAAAAAGCAGTTATGCAAATAATACATTTAGTGGTATTACACTTTTTGTAATTACAAATGATATGTATGTATATGTAAAAGTCTAAAATCAGTGGTGCCTGTCAGTTATGGGGTAAGTAATTGAGATTTATGGCTGTAATGAGGCAGCAGTTTCACATTCAAATTTCAACTACTTGAACACTGTACAGTACATTTATATATGGATTTGCAATCTAAAGGTAAAGACGTTAATCCTGGTATAGTGAAATGGAAATGAAAGGAACATATAGATATATAGATAGACAGATGATAGAGAGAGGGAAGAGATAGATATTAGAGAAACTATGAGGAAGATGAATATACTTATGAATATCAGATGATGTTACTCTGAATTATATAGATAACTACACTGAATATGATGTTTTAATACTTATATTGATAACAATGTTTGAACATTAAATCATTGCTAAAATAACATTTTCTGTGACCCATAAAAAAATCCCCAATAAAATATTAGCAAACAGAGTGCAGCCAATCATTAAGAAGATTATAAAACATGAAAAGTTGGGATCCATGCCAGAAATGCAGAATGGTTCAATATATGCAAATCAATCAATGTAATTCACCCTATCAACAGAGCCTAAGACAAAAATCACATGCTCATCTCAAAAAGTTCAGAAAAAGTTTTTGATCAAACCCAACTTTTTTTCATGATAAAAACCTTATAGAAAATCAGAATCATTGGTTTTTACCTCAATATGACAAAAACCATCTATGACAGGCCAACATCTAGCATCATACCAAATGGAGAAAACCAAAAGCTTTCACTTTAAAATCAGGAACAAGACAAGGATGTCCACTGTCACCACTCCTAGTTCTGGAAACATTAGCCAGAGCAATTAGATAATGTAGAGAATTAAAAGGAATAAGGACAGGAAAGGAAGAAGTGAAATTACCATTATTCACAAATGACATGACAATCTACAGAGAAGACTCCAAAAACTCTACCAAAAGACTTCTAGATTTAATAACCAAACTCAATAGCATAGCCAAATATAAAGTAAATACTCAAAAGTGAATAGCATTCTTGTATACAAACAACAAATTCCCTAAGTGAGAAATTATGGAAACCACACCCTTCACAATAGCATACAAAAACACCAATCTGAAAAGGGAAGTAAAATATCTACACAGTGAAAATTACATTACTCTGAAAAAGATATGGAAGAGGATTTCAGGAAATGGAAAGATTACCCTTGCTCATGGATAGGAAGAACCAACATAGTTAAAGTGGCCATGCTCCCAAAACTGTTATATAGAGTCAATGCTATACCTATGAAAATATTAGCATACCTCACAGATCTAGAGAAAACATTCCTAAACTTCACCTGGAACCAGAAGAGACCTACAATAGCAAAAGCAATCCCGGGCAACAAAGGCAAGGCATAATCGCTGACTTTAAATTTTACTGCACAGCTACTATGATAAAATCAGCATGGTACTGGGAAAAAAAAAAAAAAAACAGACCTGAGGATCTGTGGAACAGATTAGAAGATTCAGGTACAACTACAAATTCACTCATTCACCTTATCTTTGACAAAGGGGACAAACATGTTCACTGGAAGAAAGGCAGCTTCTTTAGTAAATGGTGCTTCAAAACTGGCTTTCCACATGCTGAATGTCAAATGAGAGCCATGTCTATCACCATGAACTAAACTAAAGTCAAAATGGATCAAGGATCTAAATATTAAAACAGAAACACTAAATCTACTGGAAGAGAAAGTAGGTAGAAATCTTGAAGACATGGGGTAGGCAGGGAGCTCATGAACAAAAACAAAACATCATGGGAAATATTTCAAAGTATCACCAACTGGGATCTCATCATATTGAAAAGCTTTTGCACATTAAAAGAAATCACCAACAGAGTAAAATAAAATCCATGAATTGGGAAAAAATAATTTAGCCAGCTGCTCCTCAGATGAAAGACTTCTATCGAGAACATCAAAAGAATCTTAAAAATAAGGTCCTCAAAATTCAAAGATCGAATGCAAAAATGGACATCTGAGATGAATACACCGTTCTCAGATGAAGAAATACGAATGGCAAATATTTTTAAAAAATTGTGCAACTTCATTGGTCATTCTAGAAATGCAAATTAAAACAACACTGAGATTCCATCTCACCCCACAAAGAATGCCTATCATCAAAATCAACCAATAACAAATGCTGGCGAGGCTGTGGGGGAAAAGGAACTCTTTTCCACTGTTGGTGGGAGTGCAGACTGGTACAACCATCATAGAAATCAGTGTGGAGATTTCCAAAAAAACTAAGATTAGAGATCCCTTTCAACCCAGCTATTCCCTCTTTTTGGTATTTTTCTAGAAGAACTGAAAACACCATCCACAATGATATATGTTCACCCATACTTACAGCAGCACAATTTGTCATAGCTAAATGCCCCTCAACTGAGGAATGGATAATAAAGATGTGGTATTTTTATACAATGGAATATTATTGAGCCATAAAGAAAGACAAACTTGAGGCTTTTATAGGTAAATGGTGCAATTAGAGGCCATACTCTCAAATGAAATAAATCAGATCCACTCATGTAAACATTATATTGTCTCTTTAGCATACAAAGCTAAAACAATAAATAAAATTAAAAATGTGCAGCAATAGATATTGTTAAAGAGAAAGAAACTGCTCAAAAGGAAAGAACAACTGAGATGAGGGAAAGGAGGAAAAAAAGAAAGAAAGAAAGAAAGAAAGAAAGAAAGAAAGAAAGAAAGAAAGAAAGAAAGAAAGAAAGAAAGGGAAAAATATATACATAATATGTATTTTTATATACATATACAAGCATTTTAGCAGCTAATTGCTTCTGTAATAGACCCAAGATAACTATGATAATTATACTACTAATTTTTATTGGTTTTTTGAAAGGAAAAGCTAATGTCAAATTGTTCGATCTATTTTACATCGCTATATCTGGTAAGCTATACAAGTATTTTGAAGAAAATAATATGCAATATAACAACCACTGTTAATTTCCTACCATCTTATTTTGAAATTCTGCATCATTTTTATTCTCTTATAATAAAATAATTTTTAAAAATAACATTTTATATCAAGACTTTTGCATTTATACATGCATATATCCCCACATATGCATAGGTACACATATACATACAAAATAACATTGGCCATTTTTAAAACATATGACTGAAAATTGCTAGGCACTCTCTCTTAAATATAGCATTGAAAAGTCATTTAGAATAGTTTTATACTGAAATGTTAATCCTCAAGAACTGTAATATTCTCACATGTAAGAAGCACCATGATCAAACAAAAATGTTGTAATTAGAAGCTCATAATCATAATATACATGGTGTGCATTTTAATGGCTAATCGCCTCTTTAATATTGGGGTGTGGAGGATGATATACTCACATTAAATATACATCCCATGAAAATGTAATTGCTACAAGTAATTACCACTATAATTTCTCTAATAATGTGAATGATGCTCATTCCCACTAAATATAAAATTAAATTGTACTTACTTTCAACAATCACTTGTCTGTCTTCCCAGTTATCTTTAATGAGCTGTATATTTCCAAAATGTGCATCACTGTAAAAGATCCGGTTGGTCCCTTTTCTTCCTTGATTATAGTCAAAAGCCAAGGCTATGACATTCTTAAAATAATGTGGATTCCAATATGGCCTTATTGGGGAATTTAAATTGGTTTCATCAGAAAGATGTATACTTTTTAATATTGTTCTCCCGGAATACAGCAAATAGCCTTCATGCCTTAAGCAAGTAACTCCGTCTTCTGCCAAATATCCATGGGCACAGGCACAAGTTCTTCGGGAATTTCCACGATAAAGACAGAGTTGTTTACAGCCACCATTGTCCTTGGCACAAACGTTGGTTCCTGAGGAATAAAAGTACACACATGTGGACACACACACACATTTTTGTTTCCCAAAGAGGCTTTTTTGATTATAGAAATATTAAAAACTTTCATATTGATCATTTCTATGTTGTTATTTTTAGTTTTAAGATCAGTCAACAGAAATAAGAAATATAAAGTAACAATCCTTGTACTCACAGATGTTTAATGTCTTGGGTTTCCATTTGAGGGATTGCAGTATTCTGCTTCCTTCACAAACCAAGTAAAACCATGAACACTGTATTTTCTCTTAAGGTAATTTACTGAGCATATATTTTTTTTCTGAAACTTGATACAAAGGGTACAATCTAATTTATACATTGTTACCTTAAGCAAAACTAACTAACCAATCCACACAAAATATGATCTGAATTCACCAAAAGAAAAAAGAAGCAAGTACCACTTTAAAGTCCATGTTTATGAGATATGAAGTGTCAAATAAATTTCTGTCTCCAATGTGCCTCAACACACACACACACACACACACACACACACACACACACACACATAATTTTATAATGCCATATCCATTCAAAAATACACAGTTTAAGGAGGTGATGACTTTAGGAATATTTCACATTAAGCACATCACCCTCTGGGCTCATAGCCATTTTAGATAATACAAAGGAATCCAAAGTAAAAATTGTAGCTGGTTTTATTTTATAGTATTTTAAGTGTTCTTTTTAATTTTTTTCAAGTCAGTATATTTATCAATTCTTTTTCTAATATTATGTATCCCAAATCAATACTCAAGACACAGATTTGTAACACGTCCTTGTCTAGTGCTGTATTAGGCAAATGAGTACATCTACATGGAAACTGTTATATATCTATTTCCGATGGAAAAGCATGTGATTTTTGGGTTTCTAACACATACAGGAATTTATTCTTTAATTAAAATTACAACAAACTAGTAAAAACATACCAGGAATAAAGAGCATAAAACTGTACTTATGGTACATTCTTTTAAATGTGCTGACCTTTTTCTCTTACTCGGTTAAAAATTTTAATCTCCTTCAGGTTGACTCCGAGTCCTGTTCTCATGGTCACCATTTCAGTGGCATCGTGCTTGTGGCCCCTCCTGATGGACCCATTGGCATGTGCTCTGCAAAAGGTAAATATGTGCGATCAACAAACTAAAATCAAGCCATTTCGTTAAACCGAAAGTAACAGATGTCTCAACAGAAGGAAATGAAAGCAAGTTTAGTCTGTGAAAATACTTGAGCCTGGAATATCAAGAGCGCCCTTTTCTGTGAAAACGACATGGCTTTGTGAGATCCTTTTTGTGACCTTGCTGGGGTATGGTTAATCCTACAGGCGCAAAGCAACTGGCACTGAAATAACATTTTGAGACTCAGAGACGTATGAAAAAATAAATTACCTGTCAGACCAGTAGATGTAAGCCCCGAAGATGGCTACTGAAAACATATCCACGTTGCTCCCTGACAGCACCATCTCGCGATTGTTTCCAGTCTCGAGGTCAATTCTTTCTATCTTGTCTGTGCGAGCATCACACCAGTACAATTTATTTTCCTAACGATCGATAGAAAGTAATATTACAAGCTGGTTTCCATGGTTTTATTAAGGGAAGACTAACAGCGGACTAGTGCAGACTGGCAGTTAAAACACTTTAAGTCTTTAAAGGCAACAGACCTCGTAGTCGATGGAGATCCCGTTGGGCCATGCTATCCCGGTGCTCACCAGGACAAGCCTCTCTGAGCCATCTAGGCGAGCTTTCCCTATGCAGGGCATTTGTCCCCATTCGGTCCAGAAGAGGAAACTGAAATAAAAC
Source organism: Dinomys branickii (assembly GCA_004027595.1). Taxonomy (NCBI): domain Eukaryota; kingdom Metazoa; phylum Chordata; class Mammalia; order Rodentia; family Dinomyidae; genus Dinomys; species Dinomys branickii. The sequence goes on along the minus strand of PVLD010007099.1, from coordinate 21,176 downwards.
ACACGAAGTCATGAACAATCATAATATTAACAGGAACAGAGCAGAGACAACACATTTCATAGGTTAGTATTACAAAATGTTTTTGTTGGCAAGAAAATAATCTCTATTACAAAATATATTTAGCCGGGCATAGAAATCACATGTATGATTCAAAATTCGGTCGAAGTATTTTCTGTGCACCCTCTTCACTCCGGTCCTCAATGATTATAGCACTGTGCACTGTGCTCCTTAACAGCAGAGCACATAGATCATCGAGGCTGTTATTCTGGCGATTTTTACGTGGTCTTTTCACTTTTAATTTTCCCTCGCGAGAATGCAAGCTCACAAAACACGGTGACCTTTGCTCTTCTTTTGCCGTTAGTATACCTACAGTACCCGATAACTTGAAAAGTTGCGAAATAAAAATGAATGTTAAATACAAATTTAACTTATGACTCTAAGTAATGAGATTAATATGTTTTCCATTCAATATTACACATATGGAATCAGATTTTAGAAAATTTAAAACTAAAAATTTTTACCCAATCTATACTTAACTTGTAAAAATATACATTAATGGTTCATAACTTTCTATTCTGTCCATTTAGATCATAAAGCAACTATTGCTCCTTGAATTTTGTAAATTGTCAGATGAGATCTTCTTAAAAACAGTTTCATGCAAATGAAGGCATTCTTATTTTAATCATCCTGAGAAATAAAATGTAATGTAGAAGGTAAGGTAATATAGAAAGAAAACTTAGAAAATACTAAAAGAAACCAAGATATCAAAAAAAAAGGTAGAGCTTGGTGTGGTGGCACTTGCCCATAATCCCAGAACTTGGGGAGGCTGAAGCAGGAGAACCAAAAGTGTGGGGCTACCTATGTGATTCAGTTACTTAGCAAGAGCTTGTTTCAAAATGTAAAATACAAAGTGCTGGTGATACAGCTCCGTGTGTCAGCCAGGGTTCAGTCCCATTTCAAAGAAAGAAAAGAAGAAGGGCAAGCTATATAACCAATCCATGGATGTTCCCACTTATTCAACCAACAGATGCAGTACACATCTGACAGAACAGAAGCTCATGCTTTTATGTAAATATGGCTCATTCTAGATTTGAAGACACATCCACTGAAATTTTAATCAGTCCGAAAGTCACAATAATTAAAGTTTAGAAAAATATTAATGTACTCATTTAAGTACAATGGCTTGCATTTCTGTGTATATTTGGGACATGAGGGACCGTAAAGAAAAAGAGAAAATGAGATCCATGCAGAAAATCTTAAAAACACATTTGTATTTTGTACACTTGATGGAGTTATTATTTAGCCGTGAAAGAATACTTAAAACTACATAAAAAGTATGTGCTCTCTTGAGGCATATTATTTTGATGTATTTATTGTTGTTGTTTTCTGAAATAAGTATGATGGCATTTTATGACCAGATTAAAAAAGAGTTGTTGGTGATTAGAATTTCGAGTACATTAGTGCTGAAGTTGGCTTCATTCATATTTACAAGCTCAGCAAATCAGAAAGAAAAACCGTTGAGAAGGAAATTCCCCTAATATTTTGTTGATGAGATGTTGGTAAAAAAAATAGAAAGTCTATATTTTTGTTAAAGTCAAGATTTTTAATACTCCATGCCATTCTATTCAGATTAGAAATATTATTTAAAATAAAATGAACAGTAGTTAAAATGTATTGCTCTGTGTAAATTTTTAAGGATAGAGGTCATTGTTCTTAAAAGTCAAGTGAATATTTTGCTGCAAAGAAAGCACTTTAGGGGGTCAGAAAAGAGAGGTGCTTATTCCATCTAATTCATGTAACTACTTTTAATAAACTTCAGAGTTCAAATATAGAAGAAAATGTGTGATAAACCTTTTACTTATTGTAGTTTGGGTTTCAAATATACTAAATGAATAATCAAACTATTATTCTGAATGTATACATACACTAAGCCATACGGCATATTCATCCTGAATTCTCACAGTTATGGAAATCATGGGTTGGAGAGTTCATAATCCATAGTCGATTGCCATTAGAGAAGACAAGCCAGGAACAATACTCAAGCTTTGGTAGCGCAGTCCTGTGCCAGCCACTCTGTAGACTGTGGTGCGGCCAAATCATAATTATCTTGTACCAAAAGTTATGGTCCTGCGCTATGAAGTAGCAAAGGAGATGTTTACACTGAAACTTCAAACTAAAATGTGAAGATTCTTAGTATTAAGAAATGAATCTGTCATTTCATAGTTCTCTGCATTTTAAATTTGTAATACTCCATGCAGGAAGTTTAAATAAACATCAGTAAAATTTATAAATAAAATCACCTGAAATAAAATTTTTGAATGAAGGTTTTATGCAAATGTACTCTATGAGATAGCATAATACATGAAGCCAAGTCCAAGTATGTGGATAAATAGTTAAATATTTGATCAATAACAACTAAAGATTCAATCTACCAAAATTGTATAATATTGTGTAAAGATCACACAAAGAATAATATATTTGCTGCTTAAAAAGATTGGAAGTAAAAAGACAAAAAGAAAAACAAAAGGCCTAGTGTGGTGGCGCACACCTGTAATCCCAGCACTCAGGAGGCTGAGGCAGCAGGATTGTTGCAAGTTGGAGACCAGCCTGGGCTACAAAGTGAACTCAAGGCCAGCCTGAACTGCATAGTGAGACCCTGTCTCTAAAAGATAAATACAACACAATACAATACAATACAATACAATAAAAAAGATCTGATTTTGGTGAGGCAGGTGTAAATGAGTGTGGGTAACAAAGAGAAAAATGAGAAAGTTTAAGATGCTGAAACAGAAAAAATACTTAATGTCATTCTTATATTTTATTAATATGTGAACAACAGGCAAAAGCAATTGACTTTCATCACTCATTTCTTTGACTATAAGATTGTCTTTACTTTTTTATATATTTATTTATTTATCCATTCATTTACTTATTTTTGAAGCAGGGTCTCACAGTGTAGGTCAAGCTCACCTTGAACTTGCTTATGCAGCCCAGGCTGGACATGAACTCACAGCAATCCTCCTGACTCGGCCTTCTAAGTGCTGGGAATACAGGCATGTACCACTAAGCTCGGCCAAGATTCTCTTTACTGAATGCTGAACTGTCTCCCTGAAGCTCAGCTTAGGGTTCAGTTTGTGCAATAAACTTGCCATTTCTTTCTCCTGTGCCTTTTCAAAGACAATATAATTACTTTGTTGGATCCACTAAATAAGAAGAAAACAAAACCTGAGGTAACCTATAATGTTTATCCTGGTACACACAAAAAGTGACCATGCAATTCTCTTATGCATGTATGTGCCTTGCTTGAGAACAGAATCAAGAATACCACTGTGTCTTTCTTTGGAATGGGGGTCAACAGAGGTTTACTCTATCTGTAAAATTAGGAAAACACAAAGAAACAATTCCTACCAAGTAAAGACCGTAGCCAGCCTTCACATGAGCATAAGCTTTAGTGTGGACAACATGCTTATCACATTCGACAGAATTACCGTGAATGCTTTGCGGGTCAACCTGTCCTGCCTCCATCTTTAGGGAACAAGCAAAGTCATGTACTTCCAAAGTCTGGGTATGTTTAACAGCTATAAGAGTTGACATTCTGGACTGAGGGTGCCTTGCTGGGTTCTATTCTAGGAACACTCAAAAATTTATGTATATATCCATTATATATTTGTTGCATATTTATTATATGTATATATGTACATATACATATATATATATGTATATGTATGTGTGTGTGTGTGTGTGTGTGTGTGTGTGTGTATATATATACAGAGAGAGAGAGACACACACACACACACAGAGATAAGGAGAGATCCCTTATTCCTACCAGTAGTAATATATAATATTGAGCCTTTTTTATTCCTATGAATTCCTAAATATGTTACTATTTTTTGAAGAATTCTATAACTTGAAAAATTATTCCATCAGAGATATAGAAAATAGCATTAATAGAGCACACTATAAAAGCAGTATCTCTGTGGCAGTGGATACCTTTAATCAGCTCTCTAGAAGCTGAGGCAGGAGGATCACTGTGAGTTGCAGGCCGGCCTGGTCTATATATTTAGTTTAAGGCCAGCCTGAGTGACATTATGGACCCTGTCTCAAAAAACAGATAAACAAACCCAGTATGCTCTTTATCACTGCTTATCTAACCTTTTTGTTTTTGTTGAATTTGTGGTTGACTTTAAAATTTATTCTTTCAATGCATCTATGTACATTCAACAGATATTTAACTAGCTACTTATTGTCTACTAGAAGCCAATAATACAAAATAAATTGAGGTAATGACGCTCATGAAGCTCATAGTTTAACAACGGATGGAAATATATAAATAGAGAACTACCTGAGAGAAATGGTAAGAGAAATACTTAAAAATTATAATTTGTAAGTCTTTGTAAGTCATAAGAATAAACACTGCAGCTATAAAAGTGTGGAAGTGCTATGGTTAGAAAAGTTGTCATTCCTATCAATATCTATAGAAAAGAACTTTTCTTTTGAGCCAAAATAAATATATAGGCCATATTTGTGTTGTTCTTTCTTTCTCTTTAGGCTTCAGGCATATTTTTAAGTTATCATTTGTTCTATGGTTTCCTGCCTAGTCTGTTATTTTCTAAGCTTATATAAGATTCATTGCATCTTTACATATTGAATAATTATATAGAATAATTTTTATATATGCTATTAGTCAGTAGTGTGGAATCATGGGAGCAGAATTCTTCACAAAGAAAGATCACATTCGCCTCTGTAATCTAATAGCACATTAGGCTGAACATAGCACATTAGAGTTACTTCCTGATCTGTGTTCTTACACCCTGCCTCATTGCCCATACACTCACTTAGGCAAATATTCATATACAATATTAGTGCATTGTTCAAGTTTTAACTATAATTTTCTTAGGTGAACTATCTCACTGTATGCATTTTGGGTATCTTTGAAATGTATTAATTGATATTTCTCATTAGTCTATGAATTTTCCATATACTTAACATCTATCCTTCTATAGACTAGACTTCTAAATCTCATGAGCTGATGTAGGACTCTCAAAATACTGTAAATACATGTTTAATTTATTTTATGACCTGGAACCTATCTTATCATCAATCATGTCCATCTAACTCCAGAAATTTTAAATTCAAAAAAGAATCTGAGGCAGTTGCTATAGTCAGAAAGTAAATAAAATCTTGCAAACGTTTATTTTTTACCTATATCCCATTTTTATTGCTCAGATCCTTTAAAGAAAGGTTATGTCTTGGTTACTTTTATTGTTGTGGAGACAGAATACCTGTCAAGCAAGGTTGAAGGAGGAAAGGTGTATTTGGCTTACAGTTTGTACAAGTTTTAGTCCATACTGAGCTGGCTCCAAGGCTGGGTGGCTTGGCAGAGGAGAGATAGCCCATGGCAAAGCAGGGCAGGCAGAAGGCAGCAAGCAGCAAGCAAGAGAAAACCAATGAACAAAGAAAGAAGCAACCCTGTCTCTTACATTTCACCCATGGTGCCCGCCCTTGGGGCAAGTAGCACTTACACTGTTAACCCTAGCATCACACTATGAATCAATCCCAGCAGAACATCCTTGATTCCAGCATCACATACCCTAGATCCAGCCACCTCTGAAAAGTGACACCTATGACTGCAAGAGGCCTTAAGGGGACATCTAGATGCACGCATATGTATATATTAACCATAACAGGTTAATATATGCATGTCTAGCTGCCCTTGCTTTCCATTTAACATGCCTTTCAGTCCTCTGGGCCAGGAGCTCTCTCTGGAAGGAAGAAATGACCTAAACGTTGCTTTCGTTATTTCTCTTAGCTCCCCCAACTACATAGCTGCTATGATAGTGAGGGAATCTTGATGTCTTCTAGAACTTCTCTCTTTGGAGCAGGAGCGGTAAGGTATCAGATTTATGCTTAGGGTTAAGGAACCACAGTGCAGTATATAGTGAAACACCAGGTAAGTAAAGACCTAACTTGCTTTGAAAAAAATATATGCAGAGACATTTTTGAAAGAACTTTTGACAGACCATAGTACAGCATTTTTATTCTATTTTTTGTTATAATTTGTTGATATTTCTCAGAGATGTATGAGGGAAAAAATATGGCTGTAATTTGGATCAGGATTGTGATATTTCTGAGTTATTTCTGAGTCCATCATTATGTCTTAATTTTACATAATAACACCCTGATTCCATCATTATTACTATTGTAAATTAAATGAATTATTTCTTTTTTATGTGTTGCCCTTCTTTAAGATGTAAAATATAGTATAAGAAATAGGGTGTTAAATTGTACTAAGTGCTACTTCAACAGATATTAAACTGTCAAACAAAGCATTCTGCATACTACTGAGCATATTGTATATGTACACACATAAGCAATAAAGGTCACTTGACAATGTATACTTGTTGAATACCAAGGTTGCATAACAATTCTGAGTTTTCATCATGGAAAGAAAAACTTTCAGCAAGGTTTTTATAGTTACAAGAACATAAAGCCAAATTAAGATAGGCAGCATATATCCTGCTGCTTAAAATGGAACCAGACAAAACAGTATTTGTTTTTATTTAGTCATTACCATGGAGATTATGAAAAATTTAAATATCATACTATTAATCTTATGCATTTTATTAGTAGAAAGTGACTATTTAGCATAAAGAAAATTATTATATTCAATTTTTCAAAAAGCAAGCGATGCCTAAACTAAAAATAATGGAAAAGTCCACTGAAGGAAGAAACTAATTTTTCAGGCTGAACTAAATACATAGATGGTTTCTATTTTGCATCAGGCTGTATTGTCAAAGACCCCAAACTTTTGCCGGTCCCAAATCGACCTCATCTCCACTCTTCAGAGCCCACCAGTAACCTGGATTCAGTTAATTTCCTCCGTTACTGTTTACTTTTTCCCTGGGCAGTACCACCTGCTGCATCTTAACTTCAAACAGAATATTAAAATGCTGTACATTATTTCTACACTATGAATTCTGACACTTACATTTCTATGTGATATTCTTGGGAAATCAATTTTTGGATAATTTTACCTAGACTCTTCCATTTTAAGCTTTTCTCCTTTGAGGTCAAACCCGTACACACAAGGAAAAATCACCGAGGGAGAGATACCGATAATATTTCAAAGGAGCAATAAATATTTTTCTGTAAACAGGCCACTTACCATTAAAATAAGTATATCTACTCGTAACTACAAAGATGAAAAATGTTTATTCATGTGACTTATTTAATATTTCAGGAATATCCCTAAGAAGTGCAATTACACAGGTAAGTAATATTGACACACTGTAACAAATGTCAAGCACATTGTGCTTTCTGGATCTGTAGACCTTGTTTTAGGGGCTGAAAATTAAGAAATCAAAAACATTACTCCTGCTGAGACAGGCTAAGCTGACAGCCACAAAGATGAGAAGCAGAAAATCTGACAAACATTTGGAGAGAAGAAATAGCAGGCTTTAGTGACAGACAAAATAGGCAACTGAAAACTATGCAAAATCTACAGCTTCACCCTCTTTTGTGATAGCATAAAAAGAAGTGCCGTGTTCAGGAAAGGTATTCAGGGAAGGGGCGATGGGAGACATACTGAGCTTCATGACAGCTAAAAGTTAAATAATTCCAAAAGGAAACTGAAAATGTAGAGGACAAAAGTGAGGTTATATTCCTGCTTTATATATGTACTTCGTTTTGTATCTCCCATGGTCTATGAAATGATTAAAAAACACAAAATCACATTGTTGATAGAACATGTTAAGAGACAGTAGCACACCAAACCTGAAATGAGTTAGAAGAGAATCAACCAAAATGCTCCCTGGAGCTAATGGAAGGGACAGAGAGGATCAGAAAACTGGCAGAGAAAGTCAACAGAGACAAGAGCTAGGGTGGATGGAGGAAAACATCCAGGAGGAGACAAGCGCTATGCAATCTGGGAAAAATGCATCTGTATTTTTTATTGAGAGTAGTAGAAATTTCTGGATAAACCACAGTTGAAAATGCACTTCATGGGTTCAGTATTGAGACAATGTGTCCAGGTCATTATCCTAAGGGGTTGAGTAGTAAACGGGGCAGGTGAGAAGATACTAGTAAACTCCTTCTCAAACAAAAGGGAGGTGAGCCGCTTTTAAAGCAAAAGGAAAAGAACAAGTTAAAGATGATGACTTTTTAAAAAGAGGAATTCTTGTTGCATGAGATGTCAGAGGCAGTAAGATCCCACTGTATCCATGATAAAAGCAGAGCAGTCATTTTAAGAAAGAATAAAAACCTTCTCTGGGGCCATATTCACTGAGATATTCACAGCGTGAACTCATACGTTTCCTTTTCCTGTACCTCCAGCCTCGCCGCTCAATCACAATTATCCACCAAATGCATTTAATTGCTTTGCCGTTGCCTGACAGCTTTTCCATCCTGCTTCTTCTCTGCCGACACCCTGACACCCTCAGGAACTCTGTGACTCCTGCTGAGGAGCCTACGCGCATCCCAGCTCACCATTCCTCATCTTTGAGTTCCACAGGCCATATCATTCTTTTGCATCTAATTATGTAAACAAGGCCTCCCAACAATGCTAAGGGGCAGCGATCTAGTGACGATTTCACAAGGGCAGACTGCACCTGCTCTTACTTTGCAAGGGCATTTGGTTGCTCATCCCTGCTGAACCTCGTCTCAGCTCTTCTCGGTCTCCTGCTCTCAGGAGTTTCTCAATATTCGATCATTACACGCACATCTCATCTCCTAGGAAACTCTCAGCTACCCCATGACCACGGTCAATGTCCAAGCCATCTCTTTTTCATCTGTTTCCTTTTTTTCCCCATTGTTGCTACTCCTAAATTGCGAAGCATTATTTTTGAAAGTCATATAAATATTCTGATTAGATTCTAGAGTTTAGGTAATCTGATTTGGTCTCATGCGGTTTGGAAATTTTTTTTATCAATTATGATGGAAGATGTTAATCTCAATAGATGCATCAAAGTCTATTTTACATCTCACTTATATGCACTAGCTGCTACGAGTTTCCTCAACTTTGCTAACTTAAATACAAAAATACGTTGTATCTCCATATTCTATTCTTTCATTCCATTTCCAGAGAAGAAGAGAAGACAACCAGCTTTTCTCTTAATTCTCCCTATGACATAAGCGTAAAGACAAGGTCAAGGTGTTTCCAAGTATCTTCAAGGTTGTGAACTCCACCCTGTGGTGCAGTCAGTGCTCCACGTAAACGTGCTCAGGGGCTGCACACCGTTTGTGTGTGCGGTGCTGAGGCTCTGCAGGCTTTGCTGTCACACTTCACTGCCTTGGGTCGCAGTGAACTCTTCCCTCTGACTTTCTTGAAAGCCAAACATCTTGGGTTTGCCCAGTCTCGCAGTGTGACCTTCACACACGGTGTGATTAGTTGGGAGAGTAAAAGCCACATTCCCTTACTTTGAGGTGATGTTTATACATTAGATCCCTCCCCAGAGGAATCAGTCTGAGATCCCTGCTTTGCTCAGTATTGAGCATTTGCAGGATTTCTTCCACTTTCTGATCCTGATTTGTTTCTCTTTTGGAGCAGAGCTCTCACTTCAGGGCCTGTTTCTGGAATACCCAATGTGCACCCCAAGTTCCGCTGCCTGATCTGCCTCTGACACTTCGTGCTCCACTTTATTGCGTCTTCCTCAGAAAAGTTCCTCGAATGGCCCTGGAGTTTGTTCTCTTTTCACATTCATTTTCCTGCTCTTCTTTCCACCCCTCTCTGAATAAGGATAACATCCTTGATTTCTGCGTTAAGACACATTTTCCTTATGCGTTGCTCTCCTCTCAAAGCACCTCCATTTTTATTTTCTTTTCATTTCCCACATGTACACATGTCTGTGTGGCTGTCATATGTTAGGTCCACTTTCTAAATCCATCTCAGTTTTTAATTCTTTATGTTAATTTAAGGCCTTAGCCATCTCCTGAAGCCATAACAATAAGCAAGGCCAGCCTGACCACCAATTTTGCATTTCACTCTCTGATTTATTTCTCCTACTTCTTCAATGCTGGCTTATTCCTCATTTAAAGCTCTCCTGGGAATCTCCCAAGGTCTCTAAAAGGGTGAGACTTTGTGCCCTGTCTCTCTCTTGCTCTCTCCTGTTAATGTTGGCGCTGATTTTATTCTCCCCACTTATGCCTTGTCTCTAACTATCACCACTCTCCACTGAAGTCCTTAAGTTTCTTTTCACTGTATGGTTTCTTGAGTAATTTCCTCCACTAACATGGTTTGTTGCAGAGTTGAAGTCTGTTTTAATAAATGACTTGTTTTATATTTATCTGGCTCCTGTTCCCAGCTACGCTCTACTGGGTGAATATCCTCTCCAGATAGTTCTATAAATGTCAAATCAATTCTCATTAAATAAATAATATTAAATTTTTTATCAAGAGTAATTTTCCAAGCATGAAAGATGAAATCTTTCTAAATTCACAATGATATCTCATTTCCATTTGAAAATTTTCTTTTCTCCAAATCGACCTGGGGACTTGCAACAAAAGGGTTGCAATAAACAGGTTTTTTCAGTTTTTCAATTCTTCCTCCTCTTCTTATTTTCTCCATTACACATTGTCACCCTTTCTGTGACTTGGCAAAGGAAGCAGCCTCACCCTTTGCTGTGGCTTTGATCTGCGATGTCTCCCTACTGTCTTATTTCCTGATACATGGCTGAAGACAGTGGTCTGAGTAGAGGAGCCAACAGCCAAGTTGCATAAGGACGTGGGGTCTGGCTGGAGCCCGTGTGTGACGTGAGAAATGATTCTTCTCCTGTGGATCCTCCCGCCAGTCTCTGCTTTGCAGCCACCATGACCAGAGCAGCATCCCTCCCCTCATGCTCTTCTTATACATCCTTCGTACCTTGGACCATGGATTGAAAATATGGACCAAAATAAATATTTCCTCCTTTAAATTGTGTGCGCTGTGCATATTATGACATAGTAACGGATGACATAGAATGTGAAGAACATAACCCTTCTCTGGATAATAAATTATCATTCCTGAAAATGTTCTATTGTAAAGACTTCTACAACTGCAATAAATTTTCATTATCTTCCAGCTCGAAGCTTACATATGTTTTTAGGGGAGACTTAGATGATGCAGGAATGGTTCAGATTTCAGTTAGTAAGCCAGTGGAACTATGAGTTCAGCTATTTCTTTAAAATGCAGAGGTTCCTATCACCCACTTGCAGGCCCCAAGTTCTCTGTCAGCCATATCTCCCACTCTGTTACATGTGTTCTCTGTACTGAACGGTTTCATTGTTGGGACAAAATCCCTGACACTTGCAATTTAAAGGAGGAGCGTTTTGCTTGGGCTCACAATTGCAGTGTGTCTTAGTTAATTATTTCATTGCTGAGACAAAATACACAATGTCCACAAGCTAAGCGAGGAAGGTTTATTTAGCTCAATTTATACAAGTTTCAGTCCAAAATCAGCAGGCCCTAAGACAGGGTGGATTGGCAGAGGGGCATTGCAGAAGATAACTCATGGTGCCCACAAGGTAGTAAAGGTAAAAAGAGACCGTAATGGTGTCTTTCTATGCCTTTTATCTTATCCAGACTATGCAGGGAGGGTATAACTCACACCCCTAATCCTAATGCCCTTGAGCCCACACTGCACCATTAGTCAATTCTGGCATCACATACTTTCGATCCAGCCACCTCTAAAACAGCCCCACTTATGACTACCTAAGGCTTTTGGAGGATATCTAGACACAAACCGTAACATTCTACCCCTGTGCCTGCAAAGACTCTTGCACATTCCTTTTTCAAAAGGCATTCATCTCTCTCTAAGAGTTGTGACAGCCCTAACAGTTTCAGTATTGATGAAAAGTCCACATCCAAAATATCTTCTGAGATTTAAGTCAAACTCTTAGTTGTGAGCCCCTGCACAAATGAAATGACTTCCAACAATCAATAGCGCATGGTAGACATTTCCATTACAAAAGTCACAAGCAGAGGGATAGCAAGGAATGGGGAAAAGTGAGCCCAAAATCCAGCAGGGCCAACACTGAAGCTAAAATTATACTTCCACAGTCCCCAGCATTTATATCAAGTTGTGAACTTCAAAGAGTTTGAGTGGCTCTGACCCTCTTTCACTGCTGGTGTTTGTAGCCTCCATGGCTTCCCTCTTTGGCCAGCTCTTCCTCCTCCTTTCAGTTTTCCTTAGACCATCTACATTACTGGCTTCTCCAGACTTCTGAGGTTTGCAGTGTATCCTCCTCTTCACACTCACAGCTTCCCACGCTGCCCTCTCAGGGAAACGATGCCTAACCTCCCAGGACTCCTTATGAAATCTGGTGAGAAGCTTTCCTGACCCCACAACTCTTGCACTCTGCATGCACCTAAAGTCAGAACCACATGGTGGATGCTACTAAGGGCTGCTGCCACCTGGAGCTATACCCAGGTTCTCTTTTCTCTTGCTTGTGGAGGTCCAGCACCTGGATTGCTGAGCACTCTGTGCCCAATCCTAAGGAAAAATTCAGTTCTCTAGGCTGGCACCATTCTGGAACATGGTAATCTGGGATTTTCTTCTCAAAGCATTTTCTTTTGCCTTTGTAACACTGTGGCTGAAAAGGCTGGAGTCCTGCTCATTCTTGTGATGTTTTCAGGCCATCTTTTTGGTTGTTTTCTGAAATACTTGACCTTTCATTGCTAGCCTTTTCAGCAACGAATTTCTCCTCTGTTCCATCTTTGTAGGCCCCAATATTACTGGATCTTTTCTGCCAGCCAAATGTACAGTGATTTAAATCATCATTCTGGGCTCTTTACTCTTGATTCTCAACATAATTCTGGCTAACATCTCACACCTGTAGCCATGTCATATCATTACCTCAGCATTCGACTGCCTTGAAATTCCTTCTGCAAGATTAATTAGTCAGCTGCCATTAATCTCAGTCTCAGGTAAAGTGTCTGAACACAATCAAAATGCCGACAAACTTTCTGCCAAGGCATAATACACATGTCCTGGAGTCCAATAGTCAGCGAAGTCTTTCTTCTCAGCAGAAACCTTTCAAGCTCGGTCTTTACTGGCAGCATTTCTATCAGCATTCTGGTCCTCTGAGCTCTGGCCAGAATCTCTCACCACGTACAGCCTAGGACATTCCAAGCCTACTTTTTCAATTGACATCTCAGAACCTTTCCTAACTATTTGCTTTTCCACAAGCCAGCTCCAGATGCTTCTAAACCACATGGTCATGTAGAGTTACAGCAGTGAGTCCACTTCAAGTACCAAATTCTGCCTTATGTACTTTGCTTGTTGCTGAGACAAAATACCCAACACACAAAATTTAAGGGAGGAAAGGTTTAGTTAGGTCAGTCTGTAGAGGTTTTAGTCCATAAGAGGCTCATTCTAAGATAGGGTGGCTTAGCTGAGGGTCATCACAGACAGCAGTTCATGATGCCCACAAGGTAGCAAAGGCAACAGGGGAACTTAAGAGCATCTTTTTGTACCTCTTATCTTTTCATACTTAGGCTGGGTAGCACTCACACTCTTAATCCTAATGCCCTTGAGCCTAGCACTGCATCATGAGTCAATCTCACCATCACACAGTCCAGATCCAGCCACTTCTGAGAAAGCCCCACCTATGACCACCTGATGCTCTGGGGGACTTGTGGGCACAACCCATAACAAGTAGGTTCAGTCTGTAGTTGGCTGGTTCCAAGGTAGAACAGTCTGGCAGAGGGAAGCTGTTCACTGTGGTAGTGAGGAAGCAGAGTGAGAATGGAGGGTCCCTGCATGAGAATGGAACCTTCTAAATCCAGCCCTCAGTGACTCCCCTTTCTGTCCAGTACCCCTGACTCTATACCTGAGAGTTTGGGGGTAAACTTCTACACTCTAACATATCTCATGTGCCTGTACTCTTGCACATGGCCTTTTCTTTGTCAGTCATGATTTCTGATTATTCCATTTCTCCTTCACATATTCTATCCCTTTCCATTTCAGTATCCTTTCTCCTTCAAATGTCTTTCACACAGTCTCTGTCAACACTGCCATTGTGAACACTGTCATTTTTATTAGAATCTTTAATCATATGCTAATAATTTTCATATGCTATTATTAGGTCAACATGAAATTTGGATGTAAGATTTAATTTTGAATCAGATTGATAAATATTTTAACACTGAAATAAGTTTTAGTTCAGAAAATGAGGATATTTTTCTGACTGAAATGTTTGTACTCAGCAAACCTTTCAGTTTAAATAGAAACTCTTCATAAACAGAAGTGATATCTTGTTGACAATGTTGTACTTCAACATTGTACCTCCCAGTTCCTTTCATGTATTTCGGTATTTTGTCAAGATGCACTAATTGAAGGCTAAGGACCTCGTGGAAGAAGACTGATGTGCTCTGGCTTTAGTGTCTAGTGCTCCACAAATGTTTACAGAACAAACTGAAAGAAATTGGAGTATCTGAAGGTGCTTGGGCTGATGTTCTGAGTCAACCTAAAGAGAAGTAGGTATCACTGTATCCCATGGTGTATGTAGAGACTTAAGAGACACTTAAGGAAAGGAAGGTCTGGAACATCAACTTGTGGCTGAATATTTGAAGGTTTCAAGAAGAAATGAAAAAGAAAACCCTATTGACAAGTAGCAACAAAGGCTTGTTACACTGAACTACACAAATCTATAATAGATCAGACAAAAAAGATTCTGTACATACAAAAGAAGTATCAACTGTATAAATATGCAGCAAGGCGTCTTTATTAGGAACAAATGAAACATTAATTTCATATTTACCCAGGAGATTATATAGTATTCAAGTTATGTTTGTTGCTGCCATTAGAATAATCATTCATAGTCAAGCAGTTGATCAATTTTTTCTATTAAGGTTACCATGATTTATTTCTTGATTATCAATTATAATGTAAGCATATTTTCTTTAGAGGGCATTTTTATTTTTCTGTTTATAATAAAACATGGCCACATTCAAGTGAGTGGTATGTTTTAGTATTTGAATTGCACAAAGTTCATTCCCCTTCTTCAGTCTTTTGTTGTTATTGCAGATGTAATACTAAGGATTAAACCCAAGGTCTTGTGTATGTGAGACAAATGATATTCCACTAGCTATGGTACAGTTCTCATTTGTTTGGATTTTGAGACAGAATCTTGCTAAATTACGCAGATTGGATTTGAACTTGTGAACCTCCTGCCTCAAACTCCCAAGTAGCTAGGATTACAGCTATGCAGCACCATGTTCAGATGACATCTTCAGTATTAATATACAATATCATGAGTCTATGTACAAGAGTAGAAAGCAAGAAAACTTACAGGGGTATCCAGACTCAACTCAAAACCATCTCATAAGATTCTGTTGAACTTTCTTCATTTCTCTTCATTATTTTCTCTGCAATTCATAGCTCTAAATCTTTAAATTATCATTATAATCCTATTCTGAAATTATTTTCTTTTATTTTTGATATGTTTATTAAATTATGTAATACATCAATATATATGTAGACATATTACTTATAGTACAGATACATAGACACATTGCACATAACATTGTCTTTGGAATATAGAAAAAAACTAAAGATTCCAGAGGCTAATTTATTGACACAGTAATCTACTTAACATTGCTGAGGTAGTTTCCTTATGTGTTAAATGAGAGACATGATGCCTTCTAAGTTTGAAGTGAGATTGTGCATGGGATAAAAACGGAAGCACTGTTGAATTTTGAGAAATGATATAAGCTCCTTATATTCCAGTAAAATCACCATGCTCTTATATGAAGAATGGTTATCAGGAGTTCGAGGGTAGAAAATAGTGATAAACCATTCAGAAATCCTGCTGGGAGATCATAGTGACTCAGGTCGGCCTCATACCAAGGAAACTGTACAAAGTAGGTAAAATGTGAATGCATTTTGAAGTCAAAAGTAGTAAGAGCTTCTTGATATATTAGATACAGGGTAACAGAGCCACCAAATATTTTGGACTGAGCAATTGAAACAATAGAATTGTTACAAACTAATGGAGAAGATGAAATTACAGAGGTTCAGTTTAACTGTCTAAACAAATATGATGATTTCTACTGGATCTTGCTGTAATTATAAACCACCCTCAATTCAGAGGCTTGGACAACAATAATTTATTTGCTTGTGAAAGCGCAAGTTTGGAAAAAGTCTGTAGGAACAACTCATTGCTTCTCTATCTCAAGTGCGGTAGTGCCAGAGCTGAAGTGACATAACACGAGTACACTTAAGTCATTCGAGGACTGTCTTTCTCGCAGGGTCTCAATATCGGGGTGTGAGCTGTTAGCTGGTGCCTTAGCTAGGGTCACTGTCTGAAACAGCTACACGGAGCTTCTTCAGGGGATGCTTAGGTTCCTTACAGGAGAGAAGTTCTTTTAAGAGCATCTTGAGGGAATCAGGTAGAAGTATTTTATTTATTATATATAATAATTACTTTCATTTTTGGAAATGGATGCATATACACAACGCATCTTGATTACTTTTGCTCATAATAGCACAGTAACAATGAAGACACAGTTGTGTTCATAACTAATATAACATTTAAAAATGGGGCATTCTATAGTCTTAAGAGAATAGTTATCAAGCAGGTGCTTGCACTTAACAGCTCCTGGGGCAAAACCATGATGATGATGAAGTAAAGCAAACATACATGGCTCTTCTGACAGAGTGAGAGTCCAGATTAGAAACACGATCCAGTCAAATAAAAAGTATAGCTACTAGGCAAGTGAATATAATTAGCAAATGTTTGACCCCATTACATCTACTATTATTCATATAAATTTTGTATACTAACACTTATAACTTATTTTTAAATCTAGAGAAAAAATAAACAAAATATACAATTCAGGAATAGGAAAGAGTACTGTAAATAAAGCTAAAGAACTGTATGAAGCCTAAGAATAAAAGAAAGTAAGAAATACTTGGAAAAATTAAGAGACGTTCTACAGAGCTTGTTTGAGGGGTTAAAGAAATCCATAGCAGAGTTTGAGACACAGTATTTACCCATGGCCTGACTGGGAAGACTGGAAATGGAGATTTTGGTCTTTACACAAAAGGGAACAAGAATTCCCTAAAATGTTTTCAGTAAGATTTATAAAAGAAACTATTATAGCTTTTGGTCAAATTTGGGCAAGAAGTTACTGTTGATGTAACAGGTAACAGCAGATTCATTTAGGATGGAGGGAGTTTGGCCATGGAGGGCTACCTGAGAAATTGAAAAGGGAAAAATCAGAAATGTGGTGGTAGACTGAATGCACTTAAATGTAAGTTATGTACAGTTTGTGTCCTCATGAAATTTCTAAATGGAAAGATTAAAATGGGTAGACATACTTATATATAACTCGAAAAAGAGGAAGGGAGGTTCTTGGCTTGTGCAAACACTTTGATTTGATAATCATAGGCACATAAATGGACACTAAAACTTCAGAGGTAGTGGAGAACAGGACTGGCTGGAAAGTGGCTATTCCACTCATCTAACATAAAATTGAATATGTAATTATGTAAATAGTTTGATGATAGAATGGTAAGGTGAGAACCGGAACTATAAATTGAGGTGTTAGTGTTCTTATATAGATTTATACATACATGAAAATCTGCATAAAATATGACCTCGTTAAATATGTATGAAAATCTATATGAGCAAATTGAAAATGTTTTTCTTATTAAGATATTTCTAAGTTTTGTATCAATCATTACAACTACAAATAAATACTAATATTGTTTTCTTTCCAACCAAATTGAAGAAAACACACTAAAGGCTCAGAAGACACACAAATCTTAAGTTACCCTTTCTCTGGGTGCACGGCTAAAGATCTTGGCTGGTCCAGGCCTTGGGAAATAATAACATAACGGAAAGAACCATTCAGTCTTGCAACTTCAATTAAGTTGAAACCATGATCTGTCCAATATATGTTACCTAGGAGAAATACAGAAATATGTGTAATACTGTCAGAAGAATGAAATTTAATAATTATGGCTAAAATTACATTTTGAACCATTCATATAAAATTATTAATAAACTTTTTGTTTCTCTTTGTGTGTGTGTGTGTGTGTGTGTGTGTGTGTGTGTGTATATGTCTTAAGCAGAAAGCTGCATTAGGTAATAAGCAAAAATTTTAAATATTATTATCATATAACTCTGGTTTAAATCATACAATTATAAAATTATATGTTGAAAATAAGTCAACATTTCTCTCACCCATTAACACGATCTATTTTAGACTTCTACTGATGTCAGCCAGAAAAGAACTAGTCACCTTTTTTATTTATCTGCCTTTTAGAGATCTCAGGTAATTTAGGCAAAGGTAGTACCACATGTTCTATTTGTACAGACCAGCACTGATCTAAAGACTCAAAAGAACTAGAAAAAGTAGATCTAAAAACAGAAAACACGGGGCTGGGGGTATAGCTCAGTGGCATAAGCGCTTGCCTGGCAAGCGTAAGGTCCTGAGTTCGATCCCTGGTACCGGAAAAACAAACAAACAAACAAAAAAAAAAAAAACAGAAAACACTATTTACCACCACAGTTATAAATAAAAAGTAAATGTCAGAGGTAAGAAACAATTTTTATGGAACATTTTTCATCCCCTCTCCCTATTATGTACATGTAAGTTGTAAATGGTATATACACTGTGAACACATATAAAACAAAGAAAGAGATAGGAAGATGGGTGGAGAGGAGAAAGGGAAGGAAAGGAGATGACAAAAGGAATTAGGGTGTTTTATGGACAGTACCAGCTCCATGCAAGGGATGGAAACAATATGTACTACAAATATGTACTAATAAATAAATCAATGGGGAAAAAGAAAGTTTATGGAACAGACTGAGCCCCTAGCAAAAAAAATGTGAAAAGATAAACAAAAGCCATAGATTATACCGGCAATCCAGTCAACAGCTATCCCTTCCACTCTTCCCAAGCCATTGGTAATGATATCTTCTTTCCAAGTCTGATCTCTTTTAGCTCGACTGATTTTATTGAAGCCCATGTCGGTCCAGTAGATGGTATCATTTTCTATAGATGCGAAAGAGAAAACATACAACCACATAATATGAAAGGTATTAACGTGTGTATTGGAATACATAGGAATAGTATTTTTAGAGTTATTCCATGTATTGTAGAGTATATATTTCCTTCAGAATCATTTACTAATATAAATGGTAAGAAAGATATTAAAATAACATGAAAGAATCTATATTTTAGGCAAAAGATTTCTTAAAGTACTTTTTGAAATATCCAAGAAAAAGATCCATCATATTCTTTAATACTTTTCTGCATTTGAGCTCAATAGATTCTTAGCCCCTATAAAATTGCAACTGTAATATAAAGCCATGTTATTATGGATGAAAATTTTCACTTCACCATTATACCTGTATGTGGGTTCTCTAAA
Organism: Dinomys branickii; assembly: GCA_004027595.1. Taxonomy (NCBI): domain Eukaryota; kingdom Metazoa; phylum Chordata; class Mammalia; order Rodentia; family Dinomyidae; genus Dinomys; species Dinomys branickii. The sequence goes on along the minus strand of PVLD010007099.1, from coordinate 1,824 downwards.
TATAAAAAGGAAGATTGAAGATAATCAACAAAGTCTCAAAGGACAGAGACAATGAAAAAAACAAAAAGGTTTTTCAACTATACCAAGGGTATTTTAACCATAAGGTCATTCAAAATGTATAAAGCCTTAAAAATGCCTAATCATCCAATTATTCTTTCTGAGATACCAAGTAGTTTTCCAAATGTCAACTACAAACCCATTCTACTATTTTTGAAATTCTCATTTTACAAATGAGCTTAAGAATACTTGAAGAATTGCTCTGTGTTATCATAGAGTCTTTAAATAACAGTATTTTTGAACATTTGAATGAAAAATGTGTCTGATGGCCATGAATGAAATATATTACATGTGCATGCATATGCATAAAGGGTAGTAATAATAGACTAATGATTTTAAATACAGCCACCAGGAAGGCACTGGGGACAAATCATTAAATAATTAATTTGCCACCATGTAAGTTTTTTTGTTGTAACCTACATGGTCATTTGAAGTACAAATCCTTTAAGACCAATATAATTTCCCTCTGGCACAGTGACAGACTACGGAAATAAAGAAAATGCAATTAGTATAATAAAGCCATTTATTATAAAGTTTTGAGATCTGATTTCAAATGAAATATACTGTGAGCTTTTCAACTCGTTAGGCAGAAGACTGAAAATAGCCCCATTCTCAACAATGGCTAAGTCAGGGATATCATTGTTTGAAGATGAGGAAAGATGCCAGGCGCATATACGTGGGGAGCAGCTGGTTGCAGACGGAGCACACATTCAGGGTTAGAGCAAGGTCAGCCCTGAGAACACAGAGCTCCAGAGGAGAACCATGCACACAGGTTGTTGGGACCAGAGCAAGGCCAGTCCAGCAGTTGTCTTCCCAGCAAAACACCGAGACCTCACACTTTTGACTCCACTGCATCCTTCCCACTTTTCACCATGTATAATAAATAAAGAGGTAGACCATGCTGGATTGTCTCTATCAGAGAGGACAGCACCCACCCAGTTTCCGCTTTCCTTTTAGTATGTGCCTTTTCTTAATCTCCCACCACCACCTCACAGGACCCCTGGCTGTACAGGTCGCAGCACATATATATACTTGGGAAGCAAGAGCTGGTTTCATATTGTGTAAAAAGCATAAGCTAATATTTTCATTCTTGAAGCAGGGATTCAATCAACAAAAATAAGAATTATTTTTTCATAATATTAAGCATTATGTATCGAGTCCAATTTTCTTCTTTAAATATTAAACCTGTATCTTCAACTGTCTGTGTTGCTTTTCTACCAGGACAGAAAGAGACAATACTGATGTACAAAGGAAAAACTGTGGAAATTTTTTACTATGTGTGAACTAAAGGTGGTTGTCTCACAGCCTTCTCCAGAGCAACTCCTCTATCTAGAAACCTATTACTTTCTCTTACTGATATTCACAGGATGAGTAACTCTATGGTAAGCATTGCAATAACTTCCTCATCCTGTGGCTGAATTTTCATTTTTGTTACTGTACTTACTCTGCTTTCTCTAAGTCTTTTAGAGGAAGACCTAGGGGGTACAGTTACCTTTTTAAAAAGTGAATAAGAAAATTTCTGCCATTCTCCATTCTGACAGAATAATAACTTCTGATCTCATTCAAGGTGCAAAAGCACAGCTAGACGAGTTAGCCCATACTTGTAACCTCGGGACTCGGGGAGGTTTGTGCAGGGGTATCACAAGTTTGAGCTTAGCCTGGGAAAATTTGTGAGATGGTTGTTTCAAAAAAATGAGAAAGAGAGAGAGAGAGATGGAGGGAGGGCAGGAGGGAGTGAAGGAAGGAAGGAAAGAACAGAAAGAAAGA